>JARQZK010004387.1:125000-142500 GCA_030704885.1 Cynegetis impunctata | reverse complement strand
AATTTTGCTACTCAAATTAGGCACATAATTTATTGGGAAGTATTTTTGTTCTTCATTAATAGTTTGCGTGGGGTATATTGAATGCAACAAATACTTTATTCGTTTTTTCCCAATGAGCTTGTCGATAAGACTTTCATTGTAACCGTTATTAGTGGCTAATAATTTAATTGTATTAACTTCAGTTTGAAAATTTGTTTCCGATAATGGAATCGTGAACAACCTATGTATGAACGAATGAAAAGCACTGAGTTTTATTTTAATGTGTTGGTTACTGTCGCTGTGAATTAAAGTATCTGTGAAGGTTGGTTTTCTATAAATGTTGAAAGTAATAGAATACAAATTCCTAGCAATCTGAACGTCTAAGAAATTCAATATACCGTTTTCGTTTTCTACTTCTTTTGTAAATTGAATCGAGTTGTAGGAAGTATTTATATATTTAAGGAAATTATCTAACTGCCTATCTTTACCGGTCCAAATACAAAAAATATCATCTACATAACGCCTCCATAATGAAACGTTAGTAGTTAAATTATTATCAGCATTGAAAATTTTTTCTTCTAGTTATTCATGAAAATTTCACTCAACAAAGGCGATAACGATGATCCCATGGGCAATCCGTATGTGACAGTTTACAAAAAATTAGAAAGTCATGTTTATTTTTAACCAGCTAATAGTCGCGTCAATAAAGCTTTTCGGTAGAAAGTCCTCAGAAACAGATCCGATTTTGATGAAATTTTTTTTAAATTTTCTGTTTTTCAATATTATTTGAAATCAGAAATTTTGTTGAGGGGGGAAATAATTATTTTTATTGTTTAAACAATATAGACGCCATTTATATAAAAAAATAAGTTTTGCGTGGTTTTCTTTGAAAAAAATTGTTCATGTATGAACTTTGGTGTTAAGAATAGTTGTTAAAGACCATTTGTTAATAATAATTCAATATTTACATCAAAAAAATTTATTGTGCGGTTCAAACAAAAATTATGCGCTACGTGTATACTTTATATATATATATATATATATATATATATATATATATATATATATATATATATATATATATATATATATATATATGGTGGGTGAAATTTTTTGAGATTAAAAATAGTTCACAGGCAACAACAATTCAAATAAATATATATATATATATATATATATATATATATATATATATATATATATATAATATACATATATATATATATATATATATATATATATATATATATATATATATATATATATATATATATATATATATATATATTCCTTTATAAAGTTCAAGTAAAATCAAGCACTAACATTTCCAAGAAATTCAAATCTATAAAATGATTATTTATCTTTGAGTTGAGATAAAGAATATATTTTTCATTTTTGGATGAAATATATATATATATATATATATATATATATATGTATATATGTATATATATATATATATATATATATATATATATATATATATATATTTATATATATTTTTATATATATATATATATATTTATTTATATATATATTTATATATATATATATATATATATATATATATATATATATATATATAATATGTCCAATCAATGACGGTAACAAAAGCGTAAACTGTGTATTTATCCCATACAGCACCGATGTATGAAAATTTGGATTTAGGTTCTACTTACTATTTACTTCAAAGTCTACCTTGTGTCAGGGGTTGCTTTTTCCCTGGGGGTGGATGCTACTCATTCTAAAGGGTGAAATTTTTTTATTGAAAATAAATGATGAAATTGATAAATTAACTAATTCTAAGCAATTTTTGTTTCATGAAGTTTTTTCTGAGAGTCAATACTTTTCGACTTGTTCGCGAGTGAGAATGTCGGTTTTCAGGCAAAATAACCACGTTTTCAGATTCTTTTTCGCGAATAACTGGAAAAATATGCATTCAATCGAAAAACCTGTATGAATCAGAATTATAGCCTATAAAAAAACAAAGAAAATCGTGTATTTATGATGTATGCAGATCCAATAATAACGGAATTATAGCTTGTTGAATGTTGATTGGTATTCACCACTATGTGTATCCATCAATATACTAATATACATATTCTTATTTCTACTAAAAATGTGCTTTTGGTGTTTTACCCATAACTCGCTCAGTTTTTTAGCAATCAAGTCCTTCAAAGAAGTATTTTATGGGTTTTTTCAAGAGCTATAAGCTCATCTGAATCTCATATATTACTCAATTTTGATCCTACAAAAAAAATTAGGATCCCAAATTTTCAAAAAAGAAAAACCTACAATTTTGTACTCCACAAAATTTTGCGTATCATCAACAGTTTTTGAGTTATTTTGAAGAAAAGGCGATTTTTCGCTAAATTACGAAAATGATTTTCACTCTTCGAACTCAATTTATCAAACTGGTCAAACACTCAGAACGTATTAAAAGAACATGAATGAAGTGAATTGTAAAGTGGCAATGATTTTTTCCAAATGGGGTGGAAGAGAGAGTGAGATTTTCACTATTTCTTCCAACGAAAAAATAGGAATCGACATTATTCTCTTCATAACTCGCTCAGTTCTGATGCTGGGAACTTATATAAAAATTGAAATAAAGGTTTTTCAAAGGATATAAAAAAAAGTTTCATGATGTTTCCCCGAACAATACATTGGTTTTTGGTTATTGTACGTAGAAGCTTAGAAGAATTTTGGCGATTGAAAATACCAATCAACTTTCAACAAGCAATAATTCCGTTTGTATTGAGTGTGCATACATCATAAATACAAGATTTCCTTTGTTTTTTGTAAGCTATAAATTTGCTTTTCACATGTTTTCCGATTGAATGCATATTTTTCCAGTTAATCGCGAGAAAGAATCTGAAAACGTGGTTTGTTTGCCTGAAAATCCACAATTTCACTCGCGAATAAGTGGAAAAGTATTGACTTTCAGAAAAAACTTCATGGAACAAAAGTTGCTAAGAACTAGTCAGTTTATCGATTTCCGCACTTATCTTCAATGAAAAATTTTTCACCCCCAAGATGGGGTGGCATCCATCCCCAAGAAAAAAGCAACCCATCGCACAGCGTAGACTTTGAAATAGAAGGTAAGAAGAACCTTAATTCAAATTTTTATGAAAATCGGTGCTGTATGGGTAAATATACGGGAAAATTGTAATTGACTTGGCTAAAATATATATATATATATATATATATATATATATATATATATATATATATATATATATATATATATATATATATATATATATATATATACAGTGGCGTAGATATAGGGGGGAACAAGGGGATCAATCCCCCCCCATGAGCCTACTAAAATTATAATAGAATTGAATAAAAGTCTTCGTATCTACGTATTATGTATACATGAAATTTATTAAACACTAGCACCTCTTTTGGTATTATGTATGTGCGATTATATGAAAATCATCTAGATATGTTTTCGTGACGACTGTGCAATTGTGTGTGCAATATCTACTTATAATTTCAACATTATAATTAATCAAGAAATTAAATCGTTTTTCTAATTTTGGGTGAAGTAACTGGTAGTTTGGAGCATATTCTATTCAATGTTCAATTAGTAAGTTTAATCGGTCACTTTGAGCAAAAACACGTGTTTAAAAAAGTTCAAATGGGTCTAATAGAAAATTTTTATTTCGAAAGGAAGAAGTCAACCAAAATCACCTCGCACTTCTACTCTTTATAAATTGTATACTGTACTTACTATTAAACAAAACTGCTCGAGCTTTTGTTTAACGGTGTAGTGTTGTGTTATATCTAAAACACGAGCAGTTTTGTTTAATAGTAATGGTAGTATGTATATTTTCAATCAATATTTAATATTTCGAATATTTTTTGAGGTAGAGTAGGTATCAAAATATGACTAACTTTTGAAAATTTAATTACTCCATAACAGTTTGAAGTAAATAAAAATTTTTTGTGATAGCGTTCAATCCATTTCTGGAATTGGAGAAAGATTTACTTATCATGAGAATATAGTCTAGTCAATAAGTGCATTTTTTTTGTTCAATTTTGTTCATGAGTCTCGGAAAAATATTAACAAGGTGTCATTCGATTCGAAAGAGCATGAAGATATTTTTTGAAAAAATTTAAGCTCCGTTCTTGAAAATTGTAAAAGTTATAATCAATTTACTGAAAAAAAAAGTTATCTCAAAAACTAATTGATATTTTTGATATCTAAATACATATACAAAAAGAGGAAATTTTCTAAAAGAAAGTCTCCCGGAACTGTAGGATTAATATTCATAGTTTTCTCAGAGTAAAAATACGGCCGACAACGGGTAGTCTGGCTTGCGAAAGTAGCGCCCATTTGGGACACTTTAACAATGAACATTGTTCAACTATATTAAATATTAAATTAAGGAATGAAAAATTTCAGGTTCTTACTGGATCCAGTGACAAAACATTTTTATCGCAATTTTTCAATTGGTTATGCTATAGTTTTTTGCTGCTTGAACAAGAACTTTGCAAGTGTAATAACTGTTAAACAATAGATCTGATACTTTTTTTCTTTCTTGGAGCTAGTTTCAAAAAAATGCAGAATAAATTTCTATTAAAAAAAATTTAATTTTTCAGTTTTTTATTAACAATTTACGCACTTCAATTAATCATAACTTCTTTTCTTGATTCTCTTATAAACAACGCATTTGTTTATAACAATTTTTTAAACAATAGGAGATGAATATTGAAAAAACCATTTCCATGTAGCTTCCGATAATAAAAAACGGATCATTAAAATTAGAAAAAAAAATTAATTTTGATTTTGCAAAACTATACCTATGTAAATTGTCAATAAACAACTGAAAAATTGAAATTTTTTCAATGGGGATTTACTCTGAAGCCTTATAATAATAGCTCTAAGAATGAAAAATAATTTCAGATCCATAGTGAACAGTTATCACAGTTACAATTTTCATGTTCAAGTACCAAAAAATTGTTAATTAACTATTGCATAACTAATTCAAAAATCGCTATTATCGCTGGATTATTGCTCATTCACCGATTTAGTAACTGTCTGAATCTTTCATTCCCTAATTTTCATATTTAATATGGAAAAATAATTGTTGTCCTAAATGGGCGTGACTTGCCCATACCAAATTACCCGTTTTCGGCCATATTTTTACCTATCTGAGAAAATTATGAATATTGATCCTACAGTTCCAATAGTTGGGTCTTTTTTTTGGGAAATTTCCTCTTCTTTTCGAACCTTTCTTCAGATTTCAAGAATCTCAATTAATTTTTGACATATTGGCAAAGAACCAAACCCCCTCTTTTTCAGTATATTGTTTACTTTCATAATTTTCGCGGGCGAATTTTTGTTTTTCTCAAAAAAACGTCTATATGCTATTCTGAATCGAGTGACACCTTGCTCATATTTTTTCGAGACTTCTGAAAAAAGTTGAACAAAAATGCACTTTTTGACTAAACTAAATATATTAGAAAGATTTTCGATGTTTTTCAAGCATGATTTATACGAAATTGACAAAGGAGTTGATAAATTCATCAAAACTCATGAGTTTTATCAAAAATTTCTTACTGCCACACCTGCTGTTCTCGTAACTTGAAAGTGTGGAAGAAATATTTAATTCATAAGGGCGATGTTAAGCCTAAAAATTCAATAATAGAGCTTGATGATTGCCTAGAAATTTTTTTCTCGAATATCAATATGTTGTTCAGAATATTAGCTATGCTGCCGGTATCGACGTTTGAAGCGAATAGAAACGATTCAAAGGAGCACGATAATAGAAGTGGACTTGTAATGATCCTTCTGAACATATAAAATTCATTGCAAATTAAAAACTCATGTTTGTCTAATTTTTTGTTTTTGAAAGGTTTGGCTGCTCTGGCAATTCATCGTGACATTGGAATCACAGCTGACGAAGTCATGAATGTCGAAAAACGCCGAAAACTAGATTTTCTTCTCTAATTTTCCCAAGAATATGTTCAATGAGTTATATATCCAATTTAATATAATTCAATTTTTCACTAATTCTTGATAAATTTTTTTATTTTTATCAACAAGAATAGATTTTTAGAAAAAAAACTTATGAAATTTTGCACTAAGTCATATCCCCCCCCCCATCGCAAAAAGCTATCTACGCCACTGTATATATATATATATATATATATATATATATATATATATATATATATATAAATATATATATATATATATATATATATATATATATATATATATATATATATATATATATATATATATATATATATATATATATATACCTGACCTTTTGTGTTTGGGTATTTTTTTATTGACCTGGTAAAAGAATTCTTATATGAATTACATACATATTGTTTAAACAATGAAAATAATTATTTAGCCCCTCCGAAAGATTTCTGATTTTCAATAATATAAAAAAACGGAAATTAAAAAAAATATCAAAATCGGAGCTGTTTCTGAGGACTTTCGACGTTTGCCTGTTTTACGGCTTCATTGACGCGACTATAAAGCGCTAAACAAAAAAATTAAGAGTTCATTTTATATTTATTCGATTCAACGCGAATTAAATATGGGTCCACCCGAAGACCAACTAGGGTAGAGTGGTATATACTGAGACAACTTTTTTATTTTTTTGCTATTATAGAGATATCCTTTGTGCAAAAATTATATTTTTTTGTATCATCAAATATATATTGTATTTGTTTTTCTAAAATTATTTTAGTTGTAAAGAAAAAAATGAGTCCCACTATGTGCCACATGTCCCAGAATACACATGGTCTATAATAGTGGGACATCTCTGAAAATAACAAATATAACTGAAATATTGATTCCAAAATCAAAAATATTGATTAAAAATCAAAAGTATGTTATAAAAATATACGATATAGCATATTACATGGTTAACTATTGCAGATTATTATGATTTCTAAAATTGAAAGCAAATTTAAGCTGAGTAACTGATTTCTGAGTTTCTTCTTCCGCCACAAATAACTCAGGTGGTTTGGATATCATGTTGTTCATTTCAACAGTGTCTTTATCCTCAATTGTGGGAAAGGAAAATGTAAAATTAGATGTTTCATCGACTATCTCTTCTTCTACGACGCTCTTACTAGACGATTCTCTCACACTCATTCGTTTTCAACGGTTTGCGCTTTTTCTACATTCTGTTTCTCAGCTTTTATTTTTTAAAATTTCTCTTCTTTAATCTTCCGCATTTTTCTCGTTTGAAGCCATTTCCATATTTGTTGCAAGAGTTTCACGAATATTTTTAATCATTCATATTTTCCATTTTATCTTATGTTTCCTTTTTATTTTTTTCATCTGCTATAAAAGCAGTGGTTTATACTTATCCAAAATCCAATTGAAACTGTGCACTTAAAAGTCAGTATTCAGCAAAGTAATAATGAAAAATACTGGAGACTATTTCGCTCATTCCATTTTTAGTGAGAAAGTTTCCATAGCAACTCTCGTTTCACAGCGATAAAACATGCAAGCCGGCAAAACTTACTAAGTTAGTATTTCATCGATAATATTTTGACATTTCTCACATGAATCGTTATTTTCTTGACTTTCTGAAATGTGACCATATTACTGTTAGACATAATTTCTCGTGAAATAGTCATGTCGAATACCACTCGAGATTAAATTTAAGCAGGTAAAATTTCTCTCTTGTAACATTCAAGTTTGTTGCTTAGACAATTTCGCTCATGACATTTTTTCCAAAATCACTCGCCTGACGGCTCGTGATTTTGATACAAATGTCATTCGCGAAATTGCCTAAGCAACAAACTTTCATATTACAATCGAGAAATTTTGCCGGCAAAATTTCATCTCTTGTGGTATTATATATGACGAAATATAACTTTAGGTTCAAACGGAAATGGATATTATAAGGGGCAGTAGCGAAACCAATTGTTGTTCCAACGAAAGTAGTACATAAAACTATAATGCAAGCCGCATATGGTTGACCTATTATTGGCTAAAGTTGGCTGTTAAGACATTTGCCCCACTATAGACCAATGTCCACTATATACCAATCTTCCCTACGCTGAAGAAGTACCAACTTCATGGATGATAGCACCTAAATTATAAGAGAATCAGTTAGTCTATCACAAAATGAAAACTAAATATAATTACATGTTTAAAATATTTTCCCAGAAAACTAAGTATATATATATATATATATATATATATATATATATATATATATATATATATATATATATATATATATATATATATATTTATAAAAGGTTATATTGGGCACTCGGCAAAAAGGAGGCTAGATTTAAATCAAACAACCATTGGTCATGAACATCTATATTTCGGTCCTTAGTTGGGGACCTTCATCAGGATGCTAGAAGTCAAAGAACTCACATAGTAGTACATCAACAAACTAAAATATAAGCAGTGGAAAAGCCACAAATTACTACAAATATAAAGTTACTTACATGTGACAAGTTGTGAAAATAGAGCGGCGAAAAACGAATGACACAGAGGGAGCTTTCAAAAATTATTTAAAAACAAACAAAAGCATAATGATGACAATATAAAAATGAGATATTGAATCTGGAACATAATAATCAACTAAAATTAAAAGAGAACGGCTTCAACATGGCCAAGTCAGGTTATGCAGTAGTTGACAATTAATGAAAATGGACAGTCTTGACAGACCGAACACAGAAAAAGTGAGAAAGAATAAGCCACAAAATCAGTTGTGACAACAAAATGAAAAACTAACCAAAAAATCAAAACTTATGAAATTTATACTGAGACTGAGCTGAAATTTAAATTGGCAAAACCCTTATTGATGGAAAGAAGGTAACTGTAAATATTGCTAAGACTTTTAATGTCAGATCTCTTGTTAACGGCATTGTCATACTCATTGATATAGCACATTTCCAAAAACAATCTCTTATTATAATTAGATTCAAAAGACAAAACTCGAGTGTTCGAAAAATCAAAACTATGCACCAGGTCCTTCGCGTGCAAAGCCAAGGCACACCTATCCGGATGGAGACGAATATCACTTTTATGTAAATTGATTCTTCTCTTTAGGGACTGAGAGGTTTGGCCAATATAAACATTGGAATAATATGAGCATGGAACAGAGTAGACACAATCCGACATGGACATAAGGGGAACCCTATCTTTGAGATTGGTAAAAACACAGCTATTTGTAACAACATTGTACTTGGCAATCTTGATATTTTTCCACCGAGGCAAGAATGTGCAACAACTTACTAGTCAAACCAGTTAGTGACGGCAAAGAACCGAATTTAGATCTAGTAACAGGTGAAACAGGAACAACTGCTGAAACAGAATGTGAGGCCGCCGTCTCCAAATTGCCTAAATCATTCTGGGCTGTCGATGTACAAAAAATCAGTCTTTTTAGTAAGCCATGCGGATAACTATTATCTCTCAGAATTCTATATAGCACATTCAATGAGTCATGCCGATAGTCTTGATGAGCCAATCTCAGGACCCTATTCTTCAGGTTGTTAATAACGTTTATCTTCATTCGCCAAGAAGAAGTTGGTTTCCTGTACCAATCAAGCTTAACAACGTTTCCATCCGTACGTATGACTTTGGTGTCTAAAAAGGGTACAAAGTTCTCCCTTTCTTCTTCAATCGTGAATTGTATATTCTCGTTAAAGGAGTTGAAAACATTCAGTAATTCTTGTTTTTATCCAAAGGAATTGTCAAAATCAGATCATCTACGTATTGATACAGAAAAAACGGTCGAAAAGATAGTCGTTCTAAACAAAACTTAATAAGAACCGTCATGGCTAAAGAGGCGAGGATAGGACTGAGGTTACTACACATCGGACACCTGAAAATTTGTGAAAAACATTCATCCTTACATTTGAAATAGTTAGAATCAAATAAGGACTTCAACAACCTGATAAAAACTTCCATAGGAATGTTGGTAACCGTCCGGACAAGTTCCCACTCAGAAATGATCGTGTCTCTCGTCAGCTCCCAAGAAACATTGGTAAATAGGCTGACTGCGTCCAAGGAAACAATCACATAGTCATGAGGAATCTGCAAACCATTAGTCTTCTCCGCAAACATATAGGAATCCCTGACTGCATAGGTGTGGAAAGAATCATCAAAAGCAACTTTAAGAATATCTGCAATAAACTTGCTAAGCTCGGAAGTAGGAGAATTTATGGTTGATACAATTGGTCGTAGTGGTATCTATTTTCTATTTTCACAACTTGTCACATGTAAGTAACTTTATATTTGTAGTAATTTGTGGCTTTTCCACTGCTTACATTTTAGTTTGTTGATGTGCTACTATGTGAGTTCTTTGACTTGTAGCATCCTGATGAAGGTCCCAAACTAAGGACCGAAATATAGATGTTCATGACCAATGGTTGTTTGATTTAAATCTAGCCTCCTTTTTGCCGAGTGCCCAATATAACCTTTTATAAGTTAGAAGTTACGGCAATACTCCTTGTATTAATTATATATATATATATATATATATATATATATATATATATATATATATATATATATATATATATATATATATATATATATATATATATATATATATATATATATATATATATATATATATATATATATATATATATATATATATATATATATATATATATATATATATATTTATATATATATATATATATATATAATTATATATATATATATATATATATATATATATATATACATATATACAGGGGGTTAGAACTATTTAGAGGGTGACTACAGGTATATTGAAAACCGTTAGAAATACAGGGTGGCTTGAATTACAAAAAAGTTGCGTTATTAAGGGATGAGTCTGATTGTGTTAACAGATCCAAAATATCTACAATGGTTCCCGAGATATTTTTAAAAAACTAAAAATCAAGATTTTCTTTTTTTCTTTGTAACTCATTCATTTCTGGAGACAACTTCACGAAATTCGGTTTGTGACTATTATCCAACATAGCAATTCTACTGGTGTTGTCAGATTTTTTCTATTCACCATTGTTTACGAGACGCGATAGTCAACTTTTTTTTTCTTATGGACGCCATATTGTTTCTCCTTATGAAATGATAAAGAAAAAAAATAGGAATTCAGCAATGTATCACACTTTACAAAAATACTGGGTCTAGTTACGCAAATTTGAACTTTTTTTTATTGTTTTGTTTAAGTAATAGGCTGGTGCCAGAATTGCCAAATAACTTTGTGGACAGTTGTGAAACCATCACTTGAGCTTTGTAAAAACCTGAATCCTGTTCGATAAGTAACGCCCTATTAATTACATAAATTATTCAATATTCGTTGTCGGAAAAACAAGACATGTATGATACTTACATATGCGCATATAGAAACTCCAGAATAGCATCTGAACGTTATTAGCAACAATATCCAGAACGAATGCAGCCTAATTGTACCATTTTCCAAAAACTGGACAGATGTATGAAGGAAAATGGTAGTTTGAATTAAAATAGAGGCAAGTACCACATAACCGCTATACATAATGAAATAAATGTGCTTGCTCAAGTTCATATAAACCTAGAAACTTCCACAACTGCAGCGATTACAGATTTACAATAGTACAAGGGGTACAACAGGGCGATCATCAAAGCAGGTTGAATTTGTGTAACTGGCTTTCTCTAAAATTAATATAAGATCCTACATCCCCGACAAAAGTCTTGTGGTCGGAAGAATCCACATTCACTAACAATGGTGTATTTAACCGGAGAAATCATCATCACTGGGCCAATACCAACCCACATTAAAAAATATGAGTCAAGACATCAATGTCTTGTTGTGTTAATGTTTATACTGCTATATTGAATAACCAGATAATTAGACCCTACTTTATCGATGGTACATTAAATGGACCCAAGTACTTAGATATACTGCAAAATTATGTAGAACAATTTCTACAGGCATTGCCAGTTGTACGCTATGTAGAGTGTTGGTATCAGCAAGATGGTGCTCCAGCGCATAATAACTTAGAAGTCAGTGAATTTTTAAATACTAGATTCGTCGAACAATGAATTGGAAGCAACGGACCCATTAACTGGCCGGTTAGATCTCCGGACATGAATCCGATGGATTACATTTTTTGAGGTGTCTTAAAGGACTATGTTTATCCCCATACATAATACAAATGAAATTCGCAACAGAATTATAGAAGGAATTAGATCCATATCTCCTGAATAAATTCGAGCGGCTATCCAGGGGATTCCTGGAAGAGCGAGGAAGCATTTTTAACGATGGAAACAATTTTGAACATATTTGAAAATTAACTTTTTCATTATTAATTTTTCACTTTTATTTGATTTGAAGTGTTTTTAATAAAAAAGATTTGTTTTACTGAACTGATATTTAATTTTTTGTTTGATACCTAATACACAGGAATTGTTTCACATTTAACATTAAATAAATGACAAGTGAATCATAAGCCCAATCTCCTTTTCACAAAGTTTTAACAAAAACTTAATTATAGCTGTGCGAATTCATATTTTTGTGAAGGTGTGATACACTGTTGAATTCGTAATTTTTTTCTTTATCATTGCATAAGGAGAACCAACATGGCGTCCATAAGAAAAAAAAAGTTGACTATCGCGTCTCTGAAACAATTAAAAATAGAAAAAATCTGACAAAACCAGTAGAATTGCTATGTTGGATATTAGCTACAAACCGAATTTCGTGAAGTTATCTCCAGAAACAAATGAGTTACAAAGAAAAAAAGAAAATCTCGATTTTCAGTTTTTTTGGAATATCTCGGGAACCATTGGAGATATTTTGGATCTGTTAACACCATCACACTCATCCTTAAATAACGCAACTTTGTAATTTAAGCCACCCTGTATTTCTAACGGTTTTCGATATCCCTGTAGTCCCCCTCTAAATAGTTCTAACCCTGTATAAATAATGTCAGTATGGCAGTGAGAGACCTAAAAGATCTCCAACCATGGCTTTATGTACGGAAAATTGTGCAAAAGCTATACTGTTGATAGATTTATCGGCGATGACTTTATCCTGATGCAGGATAATGCGCGGACACATACAGCAATTTGTGTCACACAATACCTCGCGGAAGTAGGTATTGAAATAATGAATTGGCCAGCATGTTCGCCTGATCTCAACCCCATAGAGCAAATGTGGGATATGCTTGGTAGACGAGTCAGAGAACGCGAAGTAGCTCCGGCTACGATAAATGAGCATCGTTCAGCATTAATTCTCTTCTTCGAGTGTATAACTATAACGTACATTTTTAATCAGATTGATTTGCGCGTGTTCTATCGTTAAAAATTGTAGATCGTAGAAAGTAAAGAAGTAAGAAAAATAACAAATATTTAGTTATTAACACAAATGAACTGATTAAGGTATTTGTAGTTATTTTTACTAACTACACTCTTCATGTGAAGCAGTTCTCTGGGAAAATATTTTAAACATGTAATTATATTTAGTTTTCATTTAGTATAGTGGGGCAAATGTCCTAACAGCCATCTTTAGCCAATAATAGATCAACCATATGCGGCTTGTATTACAGTTTTATGTACCTACTACTTTCGTTGGAACAACAATTGGTTTAAAATATCCATCTCCGTTTGAATCATTGTTATGCACGCCTAAAGTTCTGTCTCCAGTATTTTCAGCAGGTTTTCATGGGTGTGATTAGCAAAGTTGGACCTAGGACCAAGATAGTTTTTCGTTTCATGACTTTTTATGATGCTTGGCACCAAAAACTCCATCTATCTTCTATATATATATATAATACAAGCCGAAAAATTGAATCCAGTCTACAGCAAAAACCATATTTTTTAAATTTCTGAAATTGTGGGAAGTTAAGTCTGATCATGTAGATTCCCACTGAGACGGGGTTTTTTAAAATTCCGCCGTTAAGGGGTTGAAAAAGGGTAAAACGTGTTTTTTGATGTTTCTCGCAAAATAATGGACTTAGCGATCCCGTTCTTCCACTAAAATGTTAAGTAAAATGAACTCTAGAAAGTAGTTTCTCAGTTTTTTGAAATTCCATCATTTAGGGGTGCAAAAGGGTTAAGTTTGTTTTTTTATATTGGCTATTTCCGGCAAAATAATCGACTTAGCGATTCCGTTCTTCCACTACAATGTTCCTTATAATTTTATTAAATAACCATTTTCTGCATTTTTTGATGTTATATCATTTAGGGGTTGAAAGAGGGTGAAATGTGTTTTTCGTATATTGGCTATTTTTGGCTGAATCTCGCAAAATAATGGACTTAGTGATCCCGCTCTTTCACGAAAATATTAAGTAAAATTAACTTTAGAAAGTAGTTTCTCAGTTTTTTGAAATCCCATCATTTAGGGGTGAAAAAGGAGTGAGTCTGTATTTTTTATTGGCTATTGCTGGCAAAATAATCGACTTAGCGATTTCATTCGGCCACTAAAATGTTTCTTATAATTATCTTGAAAAACCACTTTCTCCATTTTTTAAAATTCGATCATTCAGGGGTTGAACGGGGGTGGAATAAATTTTTGGTATATTGGCTATAAAGTGTAACTATAGAATTTTTGAAGTATAAAAATAATGATAAGTATTACGTACGATACGCAATATGTACGAAATTTAGAGCATACAAAAAAGTAAATCTTAAATATTTTATTTTATACAAACGTTGTAATCCTTTTTTTTAAACACTATTTTGTATATGAATTATATTTTTTTTGTGCAGACCATTCTTTGAGTTTTCTAGTAAACAATTTGTCATAATAGTGTGTTGAAATCACACAATCATTACACAATCATACACAATCATTGTCATAATAGTGTCATACTAGCAATAGTATCTTGGTATATAAAGGTGTTTACAGAACGATTCTGAGGGATTAAAAAAGAAAAAAAATTTTGACAGTATGACACGGGCTATTGGCATCGTGGATTTAACACGACGCCACCCGGTGAGGTAAAGGCCGTAAAGGGTCAATATATAAATTTCTTCTCAATACGCGGTGAAAAGTCATAAGTCTGTCGACTGACATAATCACTACTGCGCCGCTGTCTGTACGCACGGTATTATGCCTATCGGTATGCTTTATCGAGAAATTTAGGAACGCTCAACGAGTGAACTCAGTAAAACTCGAAACTCGTAAGCCAAGATTCATACGTATACATATATGGATACGCGGGCGAAGCCGCGACGGGTCCCGCTAGTTTCATATATATATGAATATATATATATATATATATATATATATATATATATATATATATATATATATATATATATATATATATATATATATATATATATATATATATATATATATATATATATATATATATATATATATATATATATATATATATATATATATATATATACACATATATATATATATATATATATATATATATATATATATACCTATATATACATATATATATACCTATATATACATATATTTATATATATATACCTATATATACATATATATATATATATATATATATATATATATATATATATACGTTCGTACGTATGTATGTGCTTATATATTTTAGCGTTGTTTACACGATAACGCGCCCAATTATGAAGAAATAGTGTTGAAAGTTTTTAAATAGGTAGTTTCGCATGATATCCTGGATGGGATTGTTTTTGGTTAGAATTGGTTGAGGGGTTGACCCCCCTGGGGGGGAAATAAATCTTGTTTACACGACAGAAGGCGCTATTTTTCAGCAATAAATTTAAAAGTTTGTATCTAGGTAGTTTTGTATGATATCTTGAATGGGATTGGGTTTGGTTCGAATTGGTTGGGGGGTTGACTCCCTGGGGGAAAAAGTAAATCTTGTTCACATGATAATCCCAGGGAAATAAATCTTGTTTATACGATAGACGGCGCAATTTTGGTACCATAGTGTTGTACCTTTGTAGGTAGGTAGTTTCGTACGATATCTTGGATGCTATTTATTTCTATATGAATTGGTTGGAGGGTTGACCCCCCGGAGGAGGAAATGAATCTTGTTCACACGATAAAGGGCGCAATTTTATAGAAATAGGGTTGAAAGTTTGTAAGTGCGTAATTTCGTATGATACTTTGGATGCGATTGGTTTTGGTACGAATTGGTTGGAGGGTTGATCCCCCGGGGGCGAAATAATTATTGTTTACACATCAGAGGGCGTTTTGTTTTTAATTTGAAAAAAAATTATAATTTAATGAATATATTTTTTAAACTGGATACGTTATGAAAACCAGCTTTCTAATGCAGCTCGCTGCGATAGAGTTTTTATTATTACTTTGCTGAATCCTGACTTTTAAGTGCACAGATTCATTTTGATTATTAAAAAGGCACCATCAAAGGTATGTAATGGTTAAAATATGTTTTTATTGAGACTGGCTGTGTTTTAAATATGAATAAGTAAAAAAAAGTATATATGTATATACAGCGTGTCCCACGACGATTAAGACAGGGAATATCTCGGTACCTGAGAGTAGTAGAGAATAATAATTTTGGGATTGTAAATTAAAGCAATTGGTGCAGATGTTTTTGATTTTATGTTATCCAATGAGCTTTTTGTTTTCGGTCACGTGACATCAGATTCAAAGTTCTCAATGGGACAACCTGTATATTTTGGCATTTCTATGTTCCTTTCGAGAAAACGATTCTAACAAACTATCACACTTGTGGTATAAAACGATTAATTTAAGAAATACAGGTACTTCACTATCCTTTGTCCCAAAACGATCATGACAAACCTCTGAAAATATCTATTACCAAATTGATCTTTTCAAATTTGGGAAGTACTATATTTTTTGTGATGAGTAAAACAAGGCAAAATATGTATACAGGGTGACTTAAATAAGTTGGTAATTGCTCGTTTCTGACGTTTGTGATAATCGACGTGGGACCAAGTGAAGTACCTGTAGTTATTAAATCAATTGTTTTATACGACAAGTATGATAGTTTGTTGAATCGTTTTATCGAAAGGAAGATAGAAATGCCAAAATATACAGGTTGTCCCATTAATAATTTTGACTCTGATGTCACGTGACCGACAACAGAAAGCTCATTCGGTAACATAATATCAAAAACAGCTGCAACAATTGCTTTAATTTACAACCCCAAAATGACAACTGTCTACTACTCGCTGGTTTTGAGATATTCTTTGTCTTAATCGTCGTGGGACACCCTGTATATATATATATATATATATATATATATATATATATATATATATATATATATATATATATATACGAGGTCTGTCCGGAAAAAATCCGGACACATTCTGTTGTATCGTCGGAATGTCGTCAAATCTCTTCCCCTTCAGGGGTAATTTCAGTTTAGGAAATAGCTAGAACTCGCAGGGGGCTATGTCTGGACTGTAGGGTGGTTGACGGAGCTGCTGGATGCCGTGTTTTTCCAAAAATTGCTGCACAAGCTGCGAGGAGTGCGCCGGAGCGTTGTCGTGATGGAGAAGCCAGTCACCGCTGCGCCGAAGATCTGGTCGTTTTCTTCTGATTGAGTCACGCAATCGCTTCAAAATTTCTACGTAGTACTCCTTATTAAT
>JARQZK010004387.1:110000-120000 GCA_030704885.1 Cynegetis impunctata | reverse complement strand
GAGATATTTGACATTTTATAGAAAATTTGACAGGTGCAACGGTTTACAAGAACCGGTATTACTTTCTTCCTGTAAAAGATACTCATTTGCTTCTTGTCGCATGAAAAGAACACAAAAAGAACTACGTTCTAAAACTGAAATTAATTCAATAATATCATACCAAGTGTTCCGTTTTCCGCGTTACATTTCGTCAACTTTCAACATTTAGGTCAAATGGAACACCCTGTATTTTTTTACGTCAAGTTGTGTAAAATTGAATTCCCTTTTTTCTGATAATAGCATTGTGGGGGTTAAGGTTACAACTTTTGGAAATATTTGTCATTTTATTAGAAATTCATGAATTGTAATATTTTCATCAAATTACCCATGCACGATTAGTAACAATCAGTCATTATCTTATGGCAAAAAATGCCAGCGCGTGTAAATAATACCAACGGAAGCTTTTTAATTTCTTTATTGTGATAAAGTAATAACAAGAACTTGCAGCTCATGTGTACTCGATATCCACAAAAACGGAAAATAACACTAACACTGTAACATGCGTATTAATCGAATTGAAGATATGGCATGAAATAAAATAGCAGAGATAAGAACAATTTAAAATATCATTTCATTTTAATTTAATAAATGCTCAAAATTCCGCCCTCGAACCTCGACACATTTTTCGCACCTTCGGATTTGTTCCTCATGGGTACCTCTTCTAATTGAATCCTGTGATATATTTTGAAAGGCATTTCTTACTCTCTGCTTACAATCTTCAATGGTTGTTAATGGGCTCTCATAAACTTTATTTTCAATAGTTCCCCAAATAAAATAATCCAGAACTGATACCATAAGAAAGGTCCATTATTGGCAATCCATTGATCATGAAAAATGTCTTGTAAATAATTATTAATTAAATATAGGTTATGTGAGGGAGCGCCGTCGTACTGATAAAAAAATGTTTCTATATTCGGCGGGAGGCAAATTTTCTAAATAGTTATTATTCAAATTTTGTAAGATATTCAGTTATCTTTCACCTAAAAAAAACAAAAATTCACCTATACATATTAGCAGAAGAGAAAATTTAATTTACAGTTCAAATTTTCCTGATAAAATTGTAATGCCACCACTCCATAATTTCTTCTGGCACAGTAAACATTGAACTGCTAACTTTGCTGAAAGTTTCGCTCTCTGAACATATGGGGATTTGAGTCACTCCAATAATGCAAATTGTGTCTATTAAAAAGTCCAGTTTTGGTAAATTTTGCTTCATCTGTTCATATAATATTTCCTAAATAAGAATCGTCACCCTCAGACCAGAATAACTTTACCAAAATTCTGTCGTCTTAGGAAATATGTTTCCTTTAATCCTTGAACCATATGGAATAAAAACGGATGAAACTCATGTTTTAATGAGATTCTGTGAATTGAATCCTTGCATAGTCCCGATTCCAGAGCAGCTTGTTTCAATGACATCCTTGGAAATGCATGAAAATATCCCAGAATTACTATTTCTATGTTTTCGTCATCAACAATAGGCTTTGAATTTTCGCCTTGACAGAGCCATAATTTTTAAAATTTTCCAGTATGCGTTTTACAGTGGTTGGTGACGGTTTATGTCTTTCTGGATATCGAGTACCAAATGGTCTTGATATTACTTTATTACATTCTCCATAAATAATAAACGAATTTAGAAAGTCTTCGTTGGTATAATTTAAACGTGCTGGCAGTTTTTGCCATAAGATAATGACTGATTGTTTCTAATCATGGCTAACTTGATGAAATGATTACATGAATGAATGAATTTCTAATAAAATCACAAATATTTCAAAAAGTTGTAACCTTAACCCCCACAATGCTAATATCAGAAAAAAGGGAATTCAATTTTACACAACTTGAGTAAAAAAATACAGGGTGTTCCATTTGAACTAAACAAGTTTTCGCGTTTTGAAGTTGACGAAATGTAACGCGATAAACGGAACACTTGGTATGATATTGAATTAATTTCAGTTGTAGGACGTAGTTCTTCCTGTGTTTTTTTCATGTGACAAGAAGCAAATAAGTATCTTTTACAGGAAGAAAGTTATACCGGTTCTTGTAAACCGTTGCACCTGTCAAATTTTCGATAAAATGTCAAATATCTATGAAACGGCTAGGTTTAGGCATAGGGTATTCTTCACATTTTCGACTCAGAATTTTATGCTCTTTTCGAAAATCCTAAAATATATAGGGTGTTCCATTTGAAATAAGCAAGTTGGTATCGACTTCCGGTATAAGCGTAAGTGCCAGCTGCTTGTAATTATTTTGGTTGGATTGGTCACACCGACATTAGTAATCGTCTGAATTTTCAAAATTTTCTGATCCGTACTTTGTTCTATATCGATCGATTCAGTTCCCGGTGCGACACCGTGTATATATATATATATATATATATATATATATATATATTATATACAATATAGTATCATATAATATATATATATCATTATATACAAGTGGCGGTAAGATAGCTTTTTGCTATGGGGGGGGATATAACTTAGTGTAAAATTTCCATATGATGTTCTTCCTTCTATCTACAGTTCAATTTCCTGTTGATGAAATAATCTTCCGTGTAGTAGAATAAGGAGAAAAATCAATTCAAATTGACAAAAAGGTTCCTAAATTTATTGAATTGGATAAGAAATAAATTTTCAGTTTTTTGGCGTTTTTTTGACAATTTCATTTGACTTCAATTCAGTTTTGTTGAATTTCCAATGTCAACCGATGAATTGCCAGGGCAGCCCAAACCATAAACAAAAAATAGATTTTCTAATCTTGGCAGATGAATTTTTTGATTATAGTCAAGAAGGGCCATTACAAACTCACGCTTTTTCTCGTGCGACTTTTGAATCGTTTTTCATTCGCTTTCAAAACCGTCGAATACTTGGCAACGTATCTACATATTCCCTGACCATATTTGTGATGATTTAATCAGCTACTTTTGTCAATTTTCGTAATAAAATCTCATGCTTGGAAAGCACCGTTAAAATTCTGCTAAATATATTCTCATGATTAGTAATATCTTTCCTCCAAGTTCCATGATGTAGAACTCCAGAAATGAATTGAACGCCATCAGACGAAATGTTTTACTTCTGACTCGAAATTTTTATTAAGCCTTCAATATTAAGGAGTGGATTAAATCTGGACAATCGAAGCCAAGAGCTAAATCCTAATTTTCAAGAAGCTTCATATTTTGATACCTACTGTAGATTTCAAAAATAATTCGTAAATATTAAGATATTGTATATTTTAAATCTTCTATGACGCAGACAGTCCACGGCCTCCTCAAATGTTTAAACAGGACTTCAGTTGATCATAGGCTCCCAAAAAAAACGGTGTTTAGAAAATGGCTCAAATGGCTGAAAGTTAAAAATTTTAATTTACATAAGGAAGAAAGTGCAACCATACCTCCATCGCATCTTCTTCTCTTTTTAAATTTTAATAACATACTCTTATTAAAACAAAACTGGCTTCGTGCTTTAGATATAACACTAACACTCATTCAACAAAAGCTCCGCGTAGTTTTGTTTAATAGTAGGTAACCTGTAAATACGGGGTTACTTTGGCACCGGGGGTAAACTTTGGGCAGTTAAATCGTTTCTGGTTTTTGAAAATGAGAATTCATTTTTTATTCCCTTTCATTTTTTGTCTGCGGTTTTTTTCAGGTTCCTTTTTTCTTTATAACAGCGTTTAAAACTACTAGAAAATGCCACGCCACTACATTTAAGAAACCTTGGGGCGCCGGTACCAATACGGTGAACTACACCACCCGCCAGCAAATTTAAGAAGCAAGCGTTAGCTTGCCATAAGAAGGAGGGCTGCTCTCAAGGCCCACGCGAGTCGCCCGATTCAAAATCTTCCGCGTGTAACCCTCTCAAAAATAAGTTTTGTTTTGGAAGGCAGCACCAAGACAATAGGTTCATGCCGCTTGGTATTTTACGCCAAGAGGTAAGAGCCAGTTACTGAAACACACGCTGACAACGGTCCAGCAATTGGGGCTTTCCACTATACAAAGGTGGATATACCGTGAAGTGCTCCACAAATACCTAGAGAAACAAGAGAATGCAGGGTGAAAAGAATATTCTCGGTAATAATAGACCTGGTATCTGATTTTTGTTCAGCATTTCATATTATCTGAAATGGTTCTACAGTATCCCAGCTTAGCTTCTAAATATTAAACGGTGCTCGGCTGCTGTAGGAGGAACTTTAGATGGAGTTTTTTCACAAATTATTTATGTTATGGGCATTTTTTTTGGAAGAAAAGTTGTCAAAATCCCCCCAAAAAAAAAAAATTTTTTTAAAAGAAAATTAAAATCGGTGGCCAAAAGAAGACCTTTAAGAGGCACGTCCTAACTTTCATACATTTTAGGCGAGAATACCATATCATTGTGCCAAAAGTTTACCCCAATCGATTGCCTAACTTTGAGCAGCTTCTTAACAATTTTTTTTTTCTAGTTACCTCTTTAACATTTTCTCATTTCAAATATTCTGTATTTACCGCCCTCATTGATAATTTTTCTTATCAATGAGATTTTTTTTTTTCTTGTAGGATTATTGGCGAAGGTTTTAGATTTAATTGTCCCAAAATCTGTCCCGAAATCCTGCCAAACGTTAACCCCCGTTTTACGGTAGATAGTAGTAAAGAGGAGACGTCAGAAGAGATTTTTGATTGACTTTCTTCCTTTCGAAACATAAGCAATTTTTCATTAGAGGCCTTTTGAACTTTTTCTAAACACGGGTTTTTGCTCATAGCTGATTGATTAAGACTTTATTAATAAATCATTGGAATGAAATATGCTCAATAACTACTTACTTACTTCAACACCAAAATAAGAAAAAACGATATTCGATTTTTTTTGGTTTTATTATAATGGTTAAAAATTATTATGAGGTAGGTAATTTATGTTTATCAATGTGCTTGATGTGTCTCATAATTATATAAGGCGAGCCGTCCTTTTTGGTGGCTTCGCCTGAATTGGTAACGGGCCCTGCTCGAAGCCGCGGAAATTATAATTATCGACAGACGTCACAAAAATATAGTCTAAATATTATTTTTATATAATTGGGCATACATAATTGGAAAAAAGAAGTGCTAGTGCTTTAGTAAAAAATTTTATGTATAACTTTAATCCGTAGATAGCGAAGACTTTTTATTCAATTCTATTATAAATTTTCGTGGGCCTCATGGGGGGGGGATTGATCCCCTTGATCCCCCCCTACTCTACGCCACTTGTATATATATATATATATATATACTATATATTATAATATATTATATATATATATATAATATATATTATATAAATATATAAATATATATATATATATATATATATATATATATATATATATATATATATATATATATATATATATGTATACATGTCGCAGCCAACTAGCTTAATTAGCAGTTCAGTCAACAGCATATCCTCTTTACTAAACAGCGCCGTGCAACTAGCGGCCGGAATGATATTCAGCCATTAGATCAAACAGCTAGGCGAGGCAAATGACTTGAATCGAAGACGATTCATTACTTGCCTAGCCTGTTCATTTCAATTTAGTTCAACTTTCTGCCACCTAGCGTCGAAACTCTCCAAACTGTCAATGTGGCGTCGGCAAACAACAAATTTGATGGTGTTTTCTAAAGTTCAATGAAAAAGAGTACAATGGAAGGGTGTAGTGACAATAATTATGTGACTGACTCGAGAAATTAAATTTTTAAAGCGAATTTCGATCGAAAACTTGTTGAATACGACAAACAGCATCAAGGTAAGTTTGTTTTGTTTTTTCGTAATTATTCTTTGTTCTGTGAATTGTATTATAAGTTTATTACTAAGGACATACAATTAATGTGATTTGTTTTTTATCTTTGCAGGATCTAATAGAAAAGCTTGGACATCGGAAAGAATTTTGGAGGTTATTAACGACATAAGAAAAGCTCAGGTGGCCATGAGTTCTGTACAGCGCAGCAGGGCTATGGATTATTACTGGATGAGCAAATACGATATTATGACAACTGCAAATGAAGATCATTTAATTTTGAAGAGACTCGCGGTCACTGCTTCCACAGTACGCATTTTACCTAGAGAACATTATTCTGATATCTTGTTAGATGTCCATAAATCCTGCGGTCATGGTGGGCGAGATAAAATACTGTACGACATAAAGAACAGGTATTTTATTCCCAAGAAAGCAGTAGAAGTTTTTGTGTCTGTGTCCTGTATGCGAAATTGAAAGAAACGCACAACGAAGCCAATCGTTTCACGTGATTTTAATTTAAGGGGACAAGTCGACCTTATGGATTTTCAATCCTGTCCCGATAGGTAGTTTATGTGGCTTTTAAACTACCGATAACGCAACGAAATTTGAGCTGATGAAGATTTTTTTGATATTTGGAGCACCCTGCATTTTGCAATCAGAAAATGGTCGTGAATTTACTACAAATGTAATAAAATAATTAGTTGCAATGTGGCCTGAGTGCAAAATTGTTCATGGGAACCCGCGTCGTACTCAAACTCAAGGCAGTGTCGAGAGAAGTAGTTCATTTTACTAAGAAATTGTACTGCAGGTACATCTCTTGACAGAGGACAGGAGGATACTGTCCCATGTAGTCCTATTGAAGGGGAACAAAATGAAAATAATTTATCTCGGTCCTACAATCAAACCATAGCTTTAATAACAGCTTATGAGAATCACAAAGAAAACTTCAATGTTGTCAGAAAACGAAGGTTTGTCTGGCAAAACATTTCGGATGAACTTGTTAGCAATAACTTCCAAAAAAATGCTTTACAGTGTGAAGTGAAATGGAGGAATTTGATCAGGACTTATAAAAACATCGAAGATATGAAGACCAGTACAGGTAGAGGAGGTACTAAGTTTAACTTTTTTTAAATAATGAGAGATAAACCACCAACTGCATGTACCCAAACAGTCAGCAGTTCATCCTCAAATGATATACCAAATTATAACAGTCAGCCTGATAATTTTGAAAATTGTTCACCCCTAAGTGAAAGGAATGATGACAATAATGAAATACTAATTGTAGAATCACCATCTTATTATGTTGAAAGTGGTAAAAAAATTAAAAAAAAAGGAAAACACCTGACGAGAATTTGAAGAAAAAACATGAATTTTTTAGATATCAAGATCAGTTACAACAAAAAAAAAAGAGAAGTTTGAAACAAGGGAAAAAAGGAAACAACAAAATTCAAAGATAACAGAGCAATTGGCCCAAATGGAACAAAAACGCTTGAACTTACTTGAAAAATATTTGGGCTGTTCCTCTGATAAATAGACTAATATGAGATTTCACAGTTAATTAATCTATAAATAGAAATTATGTTCCTAAATAGAAATATTTGTTTTTTTTGTTTGTTGATTGACAACAATATTTTTTCTTATGTATTGTGGAGAGAAAAATTCATTTATTTTGTTTTCATTTGCATGATAATATAATTTTCATACTTATGTGATATTTTTGTTTGTGTAGAAAGAAATATTCGTTATTTTTTGTTTGTGGATTAAAAATATTGGTTCTTATGTATTGTGAAGAGAAAAATTCATTTAGTTTGTTTTCATTTGCATGATAATATAATTTTCATACTTTGTCAATGTGATATTTTTGTTTGAGTATAGAGACATATTTGTTATTTTTTATTTGTTGATTAAAAATATTTGTTCTTATGTATTGTGGAGAGAAAAATTCATTTATTCTATTTTCATTTGCATGATACTATAATTTTCATACTTTGTCAATGTGATATTTTTGTTTGTGTAGAGAGACATATTTGTTATTTTTTGTTTGTTGATTTAAAATATTTGTTCTTATGTATTGTGGAGAGAAAAATTCATTTATTTTGTTTTCATTTGCATGATAATATAATTTTCATACTTCATCAATGTGATATTTTGTTTGTGTAGAAGGAAATATTTGTTATTTTTTGTTTGTTGATTAAAAATATTTGTTCTTATGTATTGTGGAGTGAAAAATTCATTTATTTTGTTTTCATTTGCACGATAATATAATTTTCATTCTTTGTCAATGTGATATTTTTGTTGGTGTTCATTTTTTTAAAAATTATTTTTGAAGTACATATTATTTATATAACCATGTATTTTAAAAATAAAGAACAGTTTTCACACCAAACAAGATTTTATTGAAAGCCAAATAAGTTATGATTTTTATGCAAGAATGAAATCCTACTGTTGAAAAATTAAGATATTCTTGAGAAAGCATGGGAATGATTGAATTAATTTGAATACATCTAAGTTGTTGCACCAATAAACATTTTTTCTTACTCTCGAAAAAACGATTTAAATACATTTAACTGTGAAAGTACAAAAAATAAAATATCCTAAATTTAATTGTATAAATGTCTGAATAGTTCTTATCTTCTTGTTAATCCTTGAATATCTCCAAGAGTATCTTCCTCATCCATCTGTTGACATTCATCATCTGTAATTGTATGTTCTTCCAGATCCGCAATAACAAGTAGGTCATCCCAACTTATGCATAAATTATGGAGCACAACAGCAGCAACCACCGCACTTACAATGAATGTAATGTCCTTATTTGAGAAAGAAGTCAAACGTCTGAATCTCTCTTTCAAAGAGCCAAATGCATGTTCTACCACAATTCTTTTTCTTGATAATCGTTACATTAAAGTTTTTTTGATCATTTGACAAATTTCCATTGTCTTTAAATAGAGGGACTAGCCAAGAAACAGATGCTGGATAAGCAGTATCCGCTAAGGAATAATAAGGCTTTAATTTGTTTCCTTGTTGAAGATAACTGAAAATGGGTGATTTTCTCTCAGAACCCTGTCATCATGAAGACTTCCTGGTTCGCCAACATGAATGTCAATAAATCTTTTTTTGTTATCAACGATACTTTGCAGACGAGCAAAATTATGCTATGGAATCCGTTTCTATTATAATAGTCTTCTTTATTTTCTTTTGGCCTGTTAATTTTAATATGGGTTCCATCTACAGCTCCAAGGGTATAAGGAAAACCATTATCAACTTCAAAAGCATTGGAAATAGAAATAATATTATGCCTCTCTGGCAATTTTACATAATCTCCAGCCATATTTTTTTAAATATTGATTACCGTAGAAACAGTGTTATGGTAGGCACTTCGAGTAATATTGAATTTATCTGCAACTTCTCTTAATGTAGGTATTGGTATTTGCTAGGTAATGTAAAGTTACATGAACTGCTTTTGATTTTCCAATTTCTGGTCATCCTCCACTATAGGATTTTCCCAAGTCAATCAAATCATATAGTCTATTCACAGAAGATTTACTCAGTCGGAAGTTGCATGTATAATCAAGATCCGAATATAAGGACACTGTATTTTCAAAATAGTTCTCAACCCTAGCATGTCTTTCACGGAATTTGAACTCTTCCTCACTATCTTCACTACTCGAACTACTACTACTACTAGAGCTTGAAAACTGAATGGGCTCTATAAGGGAATCTAATATTAATTTTTTTTCCATTTCGTTAGTTCTTCTTGTTCTACACTGCTCAACTCTTTAAATAAATAACCTCGAAATATGACTAAATGATATCTTGTCTGTGGACAATTGGACCTAACATAACCAATCGAAAACGTCTTTATGGCGATGATGAAAATGAGCGCATTCTTTCGGGCATTCAGTGAATGAATGTGTTCTGATTGCAAAATCACTTTCACTTCAATCAGATAAGTTCCATCAGTTGTATCAGTAGGAAAGAACACCAGTAATATTTCATTCATGCTTCATTCCATCGAATAAGTGGAAGATCTCCATATAAAGCTTTATTTGGAAGTGAACCTAAGGCTGGTTTGAATGGATCTGATATTCCACCATCTATACTTTTAACTATAGAAACATAAGAGCAATTGAAAACTTTAACAGAGCGAGGGTCAGCAGAAGCTACACACACTAACTGTGACCACAATGATAATTTAAAAACCGTAATGGAAAATATTGAA
>JARQZK010004387.1:0-105000 GCA_030704885.1 Cynegetis impunctata | reverse complement strand
TTCATAGAGTTTGTTGTTTTGTTAGGTATTTTCACAACTATGTGCAACCGTATATATGAATAGACTTGAATTCAGAAGAAGGTAGGACATCAGTTGGAGAATGGTATTATTCTTCAACAGTTCGTGAAGTGGTGGTTGCCTGGGAACCAAGGAGAACAAAATGAGATGGAATTAGTGTTTTATGCGTATCTTGGTTATATAGGCGGAGTTACAAAACTAACTAACGTGGTGTTTTTTTACTAATTGTGTTACTCACAAATTGCTTAAGGCTAGTGTTAGAGTTCTGGGTACCGCATTGTTCCGTTTAATCAGCTTTTAAGAATGTTCGATTCGCAGTATTTTTGCGATATCGTTTGGAATTTTTTAGGCTGTTCGCATTAAAAATATTTAAGGGCCAGTATATAGGACATGTAGTGGTATTTCTGTTCAGGTTTTATTGCAATGATTTTGTTTGTTCGTTGTTTTGTGTTGGTTCAGTGCTCAGTGTTTGGGTTTACTGTCTTTATGTACTATAGTGGTGGTTCTATATATTATTTATCTCAATTTCTCAGTAAATAGGTATGCTTAATACTACAAGAAATTATTGTCTGGGTTTTGTGGTTTGAGTACTATGGTGAGATTGTATGGTTGCACCTTATTGTTCTGTTTTATATGATAATTTTTTGGGAAGGATATGGGGTATTCGTACTCTGTTTTCATTCGTTTTGGTTTTATTTTATTAAAATGAATTTGAAGAGAGGAAAGCTATTTGATAAATGAAGAATTTCATCAAATAACCTACCGAGATGACAATATGTATTTTGGTATCGATAATTCGTCCATTATTCACACAATAATGGTGAATGCATAATGGTGTATGGCAATTTACTCCAACTCAAGAACAATAGGCATCTTCATCGATTTTATTTGATCTCCCCATTTCTGTACACTCGGAATGGACAGAATTGCCAAATCTCCTCTTGTTCTATACATATTGCTAGCTCTCTTGAGAAGTTGTCTGATACTTTTTCAATTATCAAATAACTTAATCAAAATCGTATCGAATGAATGGCTTAGGTCAACAAGTATGTTTCACATATTTTTTTATATTAATGTTTTTGGATAGTTGTTTCTGTATAATTGTTCGTTCAATTATTGTATAGTATTGATAGTAGCTCTAAAAATTCATACAATTGAATTATTTTTCAGTCTGTATCGATCTCACACAAGAGATGAAGCTGAATTGAAGTTTTTTGTGTTGAAAGATAAGTTACCGGATTTTATTGAAATTGCAAGAGAAGTAGGTTAATTAAATATAAAATGAAGATATTCGTCTTATTCTTTTCTATTTCAGATGTGCAATGTTATTGGTCTTCAGAAAATTTGCGATACTCTTTTTGAACACCCGCAGTGGTCATTAGCACATTTAGCTGCCCACTTTTCCCTCTATGATAGTCTAAGTAATCCAAAGATTAGCAATTATTTGAATAGTACAGATGGAGACACTGGTATGTCTCCTTTACAAGTTGCTATTGTCACAAAAAATCTGAAAACTGTTCAGATACTGGTTGATGCTAAGTGTTCTCTGGAGCATTTAGACAACAAAAATAATTCTGTGTATCATTATGCTGCTGGCACAACAAAAGAAATAATTTCAGTAAGTTATATTTCATATATTTTTGTCATTATAAAAATCCATCGTTGCAGCAATGATTTTTTTACAAAGGCTGCGAATGCTGCAATCTTTTCATGGATTAATATAAGCTGTTTTTGTATTTTGAAGGAAGTTACTCCAGTTGTATAAAATCGAATTCAGAATATGTTTCTTGATAAATCAAAAAGTAACCATTCCCACAAGTTGTATAAATTCAGATTGAGCTAGCAATTCCTCATCAATTTTACAGAAATTTCTTAATTTATGAAGTTTTAACTTGATAATGTCAGTTTGTAGACCAAACATAATTGGATTATTCGAAATAATTTTTCCATATGGAATATTCATATTGTAGTATTTTTATACTCATGCCTTATTTTATAACAGCTGCGCAGTGGACGTATCATAATTTTTAGTCACTAATTACCGAAGTCACAAAAAGTTTTCATCCGAAACTAAAGAAAATTATGAACTGAAAGCAGTTTTTCCTTTCAGATATAAATTTGAACACTCTTATTTTATATAAAATCATATATCCAAAAAATCATTTGATATGATTCTCTACTACCTGAGATTAACCGCACTGATCTTAATTTCATCGAAATTTAGAGTATATTACTAGACAAAATAAAATCAAGCTAATTATGAATCTAAAAATTTTTGAAATCTTTAATCAACATCCATTCCTCATAAATCATATTAATTTAGATTGAGCTACAAGTTCATATAAAAGACTATATTATTATACCAAAAGGTCAACTCATACGTGGCATTCAGTCACTAGTTACCGAAGAACCATTGTCAAAAAAGTTTTCATCTGAAACCAAAGAAAGGAGTAATATAATTATTTTATTATTTCTTCCCAAAAAATATTTCATGAGGCGTCTTACGTTCAATAGTGTTTGTTTATGTTCGATTTTTCAAATAAGTTGCAGCGCAAACTATTTCAGGCCAATATGTTTTATGTACACATGCTTCTGCTAATAAACAACGCGATATGTCCATAATAGTCTTGTTAAACCGTTCTGCGGTTCCATTCAACTCATGTACGTATGTAGGACAATGATCAATATTACCCTTTTCTTGAGCAAAATCATGAATCTTTTAATAAAGTATTCCTTACCGTTATCACACCTCAACAGTTTAACCTTTATAAATTTTCAATTTAATTTACATACTCTACGAAACTTTCACATACTTCAATCTTATTTGTTTTCAAACTGCCTGAAATAAATATCAATAGGTTCCTCCATTAGCGTACAATTCTCGAAATGCTTTTAATTATTTATTACTCGTATATGGTCTGTACAACCACTAGCTAAGAGCCATTTGATTTCATGATTTACATTACTCATTTTGTCTTGTGCGCATCCCCACTCCTAGTATGATAATTGCCATTTCCTTCGAGGAAGTTTCTTCTTACAGTCATTAAACGAAGCTTTGCAGTCTTTTTCTATGTAACCCCTTTCACCACTTAATTTTATTTTGCACATAATCTGAAGTTTGATCTTTTTTTAAAGTGTATCAAATCTCCGATATAACGATACGATTCTGGCAAAGTATTTAACGTATAATTCAATTTTTCTTTTTCTGAAACTTTAGCACCAGCGTCACTTAACTTATTTACCGCTTTTTCAAAATCACTGAAAAATGTTGCCGCGTCACTGTACTCTTTAAGTCTCCATTTTTCAAATTTATTCCTATACACAATCTGCAAAGCCATCGATTCTTTCAAATATAAACTATCAACCTTTTTGACATCATACACTGTTTCAAAATCACATACTCATTCCAATTGTTTATTCGATATAGCACTATAAATGTAACTAACAGCCTTCAAATTATTTTTGTCCCAATTTTCTTTATCTGTAGCTAACTTTGATCTTGTAATCACAATTTCACACTCTTTTATTTTCAAGTACATCGTTATTCGGCTTTTCCACATACTATAATCTTCTCCAACAAAAATAAGTATCCTAGTTTCATTATTATTCGCCATTATTATCATATCAAACGATTAATAAACTGATGAACCACAAACCTCTGCTTCCATGTTCAGGAAAGAGCTGACAATCGTAAGAATGTAGACTTTATAACTATTTATTCCCCTATATACTTATAGCTTACACTTTAATAATAACTTCTTCTACAATAATTTCTATACGACTAATTAATGCCCGACGCCCACGAGCAACTTTTCGTAGGCAAGTATTTAGTTGCCGAAATATAATGCATGGGTTTAAATGGAACCCCGTGCACTGGCGATTTTTTAGTAGAGGCAACTAAAAAATTGAGACATTTCCTATTCCGCCGGTGACTAAACAGTTGCCAACAATTAAAATCACGTTCGACATCGTTTTCATTTCGGTGTATCACGAACACATGCTACCTCAACAGAATCCAAGTCGAACTTCGAGATGCGATTATTATTAAAATTATTAAATTATTATATTAAAATTTGACGTGATGGAAAGTAGCCGTCGTTACATTAACGCCGCGCACGGGCAACTGAATAATTGCCCGCACCTCCCAGTTCCAAATGGATTTTGTTGATGTGTGTGTGATATCGCAATGAAACGAAAACGATGTCGAAAGCGATTTTGTGACCGGCATGTCTCAATTTTTTAGTTGCTTCGACTAAAAAATAGTCCGTGCGCGGGGTTCCATATAAACCCATGCCATCTATTTCGGCAACTAAATAGTTGCCTGCGAAAAATGGCCGTGCGCGGCGGGCCTTAACCACCTGTTACAAAACTGAACCCGAGCTCACATACACACTAGCTCATGCGCACCATATATAAAACAACTATTAATATGAATCTACTACACATTTCGAACAATCATATATCCAAAACGTTATCGAATTTAACTAAACAGATAAAACTTTATGAAAAATATCATTTCTCTACTACCCTAACCTCATTAATCTTTTTTTTATTGAAATTTATTCCAATTCCTGATAATTTCGTAGGTTCTAACTCACGTTACACCTTCAAACTGCTTAAATGCAAGAAATAAAGATGGTTATACACCCCTCCACAAAGCATGCTTAGCAGATAAACCTGATTGTGTCAGAGCACTATTAAGGGCAGGCGCAGACGTTAATAAAACAGCTACAAATAGTGGTGAAGATGATAATGAACCCAGTTATGTTGGAAATTTTCTTCAAAATACTCCTAATAATAGTTTATACACAGAAGATATGAAGTCTGGTGGAACACCATTGCATTGGGCATGTTCGAAAACTGTAATAGAAACTCTTGTCGATATGAATTGTCATATTAACTTAGGAAACTTTCAAGAACGTACCGCACTACATATAATGGTACTCAGGAAAAGATTAGATTGCGCTGTAGCTTTACTCAGCAGAGGTGCTGATGTAAATTTGGGGGATGAGGAAGGGAATCGTCCTATTCATTTGGCGGCGAAAGTAGGCAGCATACCTATAATTCAGTGTTTGATAATATTTGGTGCTGATTTAGATGTTTTTAATAATGCCGGTGAAACAGCAAGACATTTAGTGGACCCAAAACTACTTTATTACTTATCAGCCGTGGGAGCTAAACGTTGCCCTATTGAGATGACAAATTGTAAGGATGGCTGTAAACATGATGGAACATATGAAGGTATTCCTCCACCTCCTGTTACACATCCTACAAATCGTGATCCCCTTAATCAAATGTTAATGGTATCGACCATGGAATTACTCTCCGAAAAATATAAAGATGGGAAGTTTCCCCAAAAAGGACGTTTACTGTCTTTAGATGGAGGGGGTATAAGGGGATTAATTCTAGTTCAATGTCTTCTAGAATTGGAAAACATTCTGCAAAAACCTATTATACATTGTTTTGATTGGATAGCTGGAACAAGTACTGGTGGAATCCTTGCTTTGGCTATAGCTAGTGGTAAAACAATGAAGGAATGTCTATGCCTTTATTTTCGACTCAAAGAAGTCACATTTGTGGGTAGTCGACCCTATCCGAGCGAAGCCTTAGAGAGTGTATTGAAAGAAACATTCGGATGTGACAGTGTCATGGCAAATATACAACAACCAAGACTAATTGTTACTGGAACTTTGGCTGATCGGAAACCAGCAGAACTACATTTGTTCAGAAATTATGAAAGTGCTAGCAACATTTTAGACTTTAAATGTGATTCGCCGTATGAACTACCACCTCCACCAGAAGAACAATTCATTTGGGAAGTAGGAAGAGCGACAGGAGCAGCGCCTACATATTTCAGGTTGGTTTATTATTATAACTTTATTAACTGTAGTTATCGCTGAATAATTACTTCGAATTGTTCCTCATTATATATATATATATATATATATATATATATATATATATATATATATATATATATATATATATATATATATATATAAATATATATATATATATATATAAGAATTGTTAGGTTTATTTCAGTAACAAGGAGGTTCTATAAGAACAGTTTATATGTTGAGTGAATGGTTAATACTATATTCATGTTGTGTATTGGTGCTACAAGTAAGTTCATCAACTTCATTTTCAGCATTCCGTGTATTTTCAATTTTATATCCAGACATAGCAAGAAAGAAGATAGAGCGGACTCAGAGCACGTAGGCAATGGATCATTCTGCTCGATAAAGTGCCTAATACTAGACAAAAAAGGCCCAGCCGCTGGTAAAAGGGTTAGACTATGTTATTTACTTGTTCATAGGGTATTTTCCTCTTTTGGGTTTGAGCTCCAAACAGATGTCTGCGAAGTGTAGCTGTTGAACACCAAAAGATCATTGTCTGTGCAGGACTGAGGTTTGCAAGAGCCCAATCCGGTTCAGGTGAAAATGAAATAGGACGGTTAGTACACCGACCATCATCCTAAATTCCTTACGTTTTTACTGAAGTAGTTGATTAGTAAGCCTTGGTATAGGATGTAGACACCTTGCGTTTAGTATGTTTATGCGCTTCGAGTTGTGACCATCTCCTGCCGGTTATAAACTAACTTACTCATTTTTCACGCCTCAAAAATTGATTTTGGATATGCCAATTGCCAGCTCAGTGCCCAAGAATGGTATTCAGGAGCTCTTGCTGGTAAATTAGTGGGCTTTTTCGTTTGATATTCATGCACTCACTTGTTGTGTTCCACCATGACGCTAAACTTTTACATCACCCAAGATGAAATGTTGTGTGTGGATAGTTTTAGGCTACGGTTATAGTGGATGCGTCTGACGAATCACTGTTCGGACGAACACATCAGAACTGTTGGTAAGATATCGGTGGTTATAGTAAATGCGTATTTTGTTTCTGTTGTCGCACATATAGAGTGTCGTTCGTAACTGACGATATCAATAATAATAATTTTGAAGAAAATTATCAGTATGTAGAAAGTCCGTTATTAAAAGTTTTACCACTGACTGGAAAATGTGAATATGTCAACAATGTGTTTGTATCGGGACAAATTAACGAAGCATGTCATAAGTTATTTCCTGAATTAATGGAGCAACCTAATACGTTTGTAGAATATTTTAGAATGCCTCGAAAAACAATTCATTATATCCTTGATGGACTTGAAGGAATGATATCTAAGCAATCAAATTTCTGGTTTATAACCCACAAACATTGGTTTTAAAAAACTAATGATATTAATTTTTACTGTTCGCATGAAAAATCAAATGCATTTGAACGATTGCGTTGTTTTGACGACTTCGTACTACATCTGACGAACGATTTGCAAGCACTATAACCGCAGTGATAAATTATTATGTATTTGATTCATTCGTGCGAGTTCTGACGTGTTCGGCCGAACAGTGGTTCGTCAGAAAACGCATCCATTATAACCGTAGCCTTATTGATGCTCACCTGTTGTACAGAATGCAAAAATTTGTATTTGGATTAAGTTGATGCTAAGGAATTGCGTTTAAGTGGTATATTCTTCAATCGCCGCCATTTTTATGTAGTAATTTCTTATTTTATGTACCTCCAAAGCTTCTGCAGAAGGAGTTAGAGCGTTGAAATATAGTCCTCGTGAAGGTGATGTTAGGAAAGTATCCTTGAGGAAATGTTCTCTTTAACTGCCGCCATTTAAATGTAGATATTTCATATTAAATTTGATCGTGGTTTTTAAGGTTTTGCTCACCTGTACATGTCAAGATTGAGTTAGATGGTTGAAATTTCGTACATGGGTTGAATTGATATTAGAGAAGTGTCTTCTGTTGGTTTCAACTATTTTCTTTACCCGCCGTCGTTTTAATGTTTTGCTCATCTCCACAGAAATTGACTTAAAAGTTAAAGAATTTGGAATATTCATTGAAATATATAAGGAATAGTTATATCATTGTAATTTTCATTGTCGTATTAAGTAGCTGTCAACATACTTTGAAGAGAATGATATATTCTCATGTGTTATTTTAGCAAATAAAATAAAATAAACAAAATATTTTTGAAAATATTCATCAACTTTTTCATTATGAAATATCCAGTGTTATTCTTCAATACATTATATCATGATATATTTTCTTCTCTCACAGCAACTCATTTGATCTCAATAAATAACTCGAATTTATAATTTTTTTACATTAATTCAAATGAGCATACTCTGCTTATTCTTCTAATTTCATTTCTAGAGCATTTGGACGATACCTTGATGGAGGATTAATAGCCAACAATCCGACCTTAGATGCACTAACGGAAATTCATGAACACTGTGTTGCTTTGAAAGCAGTAGGTAGAGAAGAGGAAGCAGCACCTATTTCGGTTGTTGTAAGCATTGGTACAGGCCATATTCCCGTTTCTGAAGTTAAAAATTTGGACATTTATAGACCTGAAAGTTTATTCGACAACGCTAAATTGGTATTTGGAATTTCAGCATTAGGAAGCCTTTTGGTTGACCAGGTAATAATTTTGAAAATAAACATAGATATATATTCAAAATTGAGTGTTAGGTTCTGATTATCGATTTTAATCCGTGAAAATAGTTTTTCTAGAAAAAAAGCTAATTTTGAAGCAAACTGATTATTTCGATCACAATATTTTTTAATAAAAATTCATTTTTCAATATTTCAATGAAGAATAAGGCAGGACACTCCAGTTCGTTCTTTCTGTTTTTTGTAGCAGTATCTACTACAAACCATTCAAAACTACAATTCACCACTTCACTATAATTCTCGAGTAAACTCACACCATTTTTTTTCATCTTGATTGTCACAGAAATTCTTTAACTAAAGTTCCATGTGACGATTCACTTCTAGATTCGAGATAACTTTGATTATAAAAAAATAATACGTTATTTAAAAATTTCGAATTCGTAGAACATTTCAGAAATTTCAGAGATATGTGGTATATAACTATTAACGAAAATTATCTATTTATTTTAGTTGAATTGTAATGAGTTATCATAACGTACCTAATTAAATTGCATAAATGGTCGAAATTTCAGTGCTTTGTAACCGATTCATATGTTAAAACAATCCCCATTATTATGACATCAGTTAACATTTCATAACTCCGGAATGAATAATTTTTTACAAATAAAATACTATTGTGATATGCTCAACTCTGAAGAAAAACTCCACGACTGTTTTTTCGAAATCGTCAGGAATATCAGAAATCCATTTTGATTCCTCTGAATGTCTCCATACTCATCAAATATATATATTTATATATATATATATATATATATATATATATATATATATATATATATATATATATATATATATATATACAGGGTGATTCATTAAGGGTGACGACCGGCCGTATTTCGGAAACCGTATGTCCTAGAATTTTGGGGAAAAAATTTTTGTAAATTTTTGCAAATCTGCCCTATAAAAATGATTAAAAATGTTTTTGAGTCCATAGTTTTCCGCTAGGTGGCGCAAACTACCACTTATAAAATATAATTGGATTTTTTACGAAATATTCCCCAATTTAGGCTGGTAAAAAATATCAAATTTAGAAACTACTGTCCTAATTCCACAACTCTTGTTGGAGTCATTTTTCTGTATCACCTATTCTGAAATGGTGGGGGAAGTTCTTTTTCTTTGACATAAAAAAAATGTAACTCCATAATGCATGAACCGATTTTCGAAAACGCAGACTCTATGCAAAGAGTATTGAATGTATATTTCAGTAACAAATAAAAAAAAATTTTAATTTTCCAATCGGCAACTAGAGGGCGTTATATAACACCTACCTCTATTTATTATTTTTTTTGAGAAATTTCAAATGCAATGCTATAAATCTAACTAGCTAACAAAAAGCCAAATTTGATGACTTATTGACCTGTCAAAACCGCGAACTGATATCTCTTTTCATTCCAAAGATATTAGCATTTTTTGATGAGTGTTGATGATTGTTGGCTCGCCCTGTAAGGTGGAAGAGAAATTATGTTGCTAAAATTGTTTTGAAAATAAAATAACAAGTAGAAACGCATCATCAAAATATTTATTAACATTACATAATGAAACAAAACTAAGGGAGCTACTCATAACATAAATTTACAAAACACTCCCTCTATCTCATTATTTTAAATACTCAAAATGCTTGCTATTATTTGCTTTGAACTATTTCGGATAAAAATTTTCAGTTAAAAACTCAATCCCAAATCTCTCAAACGGTCTCTTATAGTTTTATGTTCATGGACGAGCTGCAATATTACAAATGATGTTAAACTGTTAAGAGATAAATGTTTCAAAAGTCAGCAAGTTACCTATGGAAATGACACCAATGTTTTATGATTGTTTACTTTTAAGTTTTTATTGCTGTCAAATTTATTCTGACTGTTTGCAAACTAACTCTTTTATAATGACTTTTTATTCAAATGGAGAGGCATATGATATGCTCAGTATATATTTTGAGCGTCTACAAAATGAAGTAATTGCTGAAAGGGAGTCTGCGATACGATATCCGGAAAGACGGTGTCATTCTCGGAAATTATTCGAAGGATTGGCACAAAGATTGCGAGAAACCGGCAATGTTCAACCTATCGCATTAAGAAATAGGATACGTAGAAGTCGCAATGAAGAAAATGTTATTAACGTATTGATGTTAGTTGAGTCTGAACCGCATTTGAGTATTCGAAAAATTGCAAGAGATCTAGGATTGAATTATTCTTTGGTGCAAAGAATATTAAAGGATTATAAAATGCATCCTTATCATATTATTTCACAACAGCATGAAATTAGCCCAGACAAAAATTGTAGATCAGATAATTATCTATAAAAAATTTCAAAATACTTTTTCTTCTAAGAGTCTCCGTTTTTGAGATATAACGATTCAAGAAGTTGAAAGAGTTGCAATCGTCATAATATGCACGTTTCAACGCCACCTCTGAGCTAGTATTTTTTTGCATTTCTTTCAACTTTCTGAATCGTTGATCTCAGAAACGGTGGCTCTGAGGAAAAAATGTATGGAAACGTTTTCTATAGATAATTAGGTGATCTACAATTTTTGTCTGAACTAATTCCATGATAAAACTTACTGCTTTGCTGAAAATCACAAAAAAAACCGTTTTTATGATATTCGAACCTCAGTAAATTTTTTTGCACGTATCAAATCGATGAAGACTTTTCAGATTTCATTTATAATGGTGTTTTGATAAATTTTTTTGCACGTATCAAATCGATGAAGACTTTTCAGATTTCATTTATAATGGTGTTTTGAACAATCCTACCAATTTTCAGATGGGTGCGAATTTTTATAACTTCACTCCTATTTTTTGGTCTAATTTGACCGGACTAGTTTTGTTTCATTATGTAATGTTAGTAAATATTTTCATGATGCGTTTCTACTTGTTATTGTTTTTTCAAAACAATTTTAGCAACATAGTTTCTCTTCCACCTTACAGGGCGAGCCAACACTCATCAAAAAATGCCAATATCTTTGGAATGAAGAGAGATATCAGTTCGCGGTATTGACAGGTCGATAAGTCATCAAATTTGGCTTTTTGTTAGCTAGTTAGATTCATAGCATTGCATTTGAAATTTCTCAAAAAAAATCATAAATAGAGCTAGGTGTTACATAACGCCCTCTAGTTGCCGATTGGAAAATTAAAAGTGTTTTTGTTATTTTTTACTGAAATCTACATTCAATACTCTTTGCATAGAGTCTACGTTTTCGAAAATCGGTTCATGCATTATGGAGTTACAGTCTTTTTTATGTTAAAGAAAGAGAACTTCCCCCACCATTTCAGAACAGGTAATACAGAAAAATGACTCCTACAAGAGTTGTGGAATTAGGACAGTAGTTTCTAAATTTGATATTTTATACCAGCCTACATTGGGGAATATTTCGTAAAAAATCCAATTATATTTTATAAGTGGTAGATTGCGCCACCTAGCGGAAAACTATGGACTCAAAAACATTTTTAATTATTTTTTTAGGGCAGATTTGCATATAAGAATTTTTTTCCCCAAATTCTAGGACATACGGTTTCCGAGATACGGCCGGTCGCCACCCTTAATGAATCACCCTGTATATATAGTAAATTTATTTTACAGCTGCTATAATGTATCCTAATAATAATAACAGGGTAGTTCAGTCTTCAATTATATGAAATAATACTATTTAGACCTTTTCCAAGCTTTCGTCAATGTTTGATTACAATATTTTGTAATCAAATTACAAAATATTAAATTGTCAATCTTGCTAGCTCCGTAAACCTTGAAATGCATAATTTGTTTTCTCGTATGTGAGAAAGAAAATTTTAAATTTGTTTCGTCTTTCGTCCTCATCAATGTTGACTGAATTACAATTTTTGGATTCTTTGTATTTTAGACTATCTCTCATTAGTGTAGAAATTATATTGTACCTGAAGATGTTGTTCTGAAACAACGAAACCCGTTGTACATTAATTAATATAATTTTGGGAATTTGAAGACAACATAGTTTCATTTATTAAATTCATATATGTATATATATGAATGAATGAATGAAAATGCGTTTATTCAAGATTTCTGGGGAAATGGGGTACATTTTGTTATCTAGCTAAATATTTATTGTGGGAAGTTATAAGGTTTTGCAACCTTCTACAACCCTGGCTTTACTTTATTAATTCTCTAACATTTACAATATTAATAAAAAAAACTAATTTAACTATCTTTGGGGGGAATGCGGCTGCGGCCGACTTTTTTGCTAATTACGTGCCATTCGGTCCAAGGTCAATATAATATATATATATATATATATATATATATATATATATATATATATATATATATATATATATATATATACAGGGTGTCGCAACGGGAACTGAATCGATCGATAAAGAACAAAGTACAGATCAGAAAATTTTGAAAATTTAGATGATTACTAATGTCGGTGTGGCCAATCCAACCAAAATAATTACAAGCAGCTGGCACTTCCGCTTATACCGGAAGTCGATACCAACTTGCTCATTTCAAATGGAACATCCTATATATTTTAAGGTTTTCGAAAAGTGCATAAAATTCTGAGTCGAAAATGTGAAGAATACCCTATGCCTAAACCTAGCCGTTTCAGAGATATTTGACATTTTATAGAAAATTTGACAGGTGCAACGGTTTACAAGAACCGGTATAACTTTCATCCTGTAAAAGATACTCATTTGATTCTTGTCACATGAAAGTAACACAACAAGAACTACGTTCTACAACTGAAATTAATTCAATAATATCATACCAAGTGTTCCGTTTTTCGCGTTATATTTCGTCAACTTCAAACCGCGAACACTTGTTTAGGTCAAATGGAACAACCTGTATTTTTTACGTCAAGTTGTGTAAAGTTGAGTTAAGGTTACAACTTTTTGAAATATTTGTGATTTTATTAGAAATTCATGAATTGTTGTAATCATTTCATCAAAATAGCCATGATTAGAAACAAAAATTAAATTTTCTCTTCTGCTAATATGTATAGGTTAATTTTGTTTTTTTTTAGGTGAAAGATATCTGAATATTCTACAAAGTTTGAATAATAACTATTCAGAAAATTTGCCTCTCGCCAAATATAGAAACATTTTTTATCAGCACGACGGTGCTCCCCCACATAAGGCATATTTAATTTATAATTATTTACAAGACATTTTTCATGATCAATGGATTGCCAATAATGGTCCTTTCTTATGGCCTCCTCGCTCGCCAGATTTATCAGTTCTGGATTATTTTATTTGGGGAACTATTAAAAATAAAGTTTATGAGAGTCCATTAAGAACAATTGAAGATTGTATGCTGAGAATAAGAAATGCCTTTCAAAACATATCACAGGATTCAATTAGAAGAGCTACCCATGAGGAACTAATCTGAATATATAATATTTGGATAACTTGTTCAAAAAATAAAATCTAAAATGAGATTGAGAAAACTGTCAAAATTCAATTTTTTCAAATGGAAACCTCCAATTTTTTTATTTTGTAGTATTTAGCATCAAAAATTAAGGTAACTTTGTATAAGGTTATCTATACCTAATATTTTTTGTTTTCGAAATATTGCCAATTTAATATTTTTATATGACGATTATGTCACGACCAAGTCACTCTTTGTTGGCTATGACGTTGGCATCATGAAACAATCAAACTCTAAATAAATTTTTGATCACATCATTTGAAAATTATTAGTAATCATGCGGGGTGTTTGAATTATACGTACGAAGATTATTTAAACTTATTTATTATTTATGGGCAATGTGATAAAGTGTTGTCAAGATCATGTGAACTTTTTGCCATCCGATATCCGCAAAAACAAAAGCCATCAAGAAAGGTTGTAAAGCAATTTATAAAAAATTTCAAGAACTATGGACTGAGGAAAGTCCAGTCGAACGATAAAAACCATGACTATTGATCAAGACTTCTTAGTTGCCGTATATTGTGAAACTGGCTATTAAACAAATTATTTTTTCAGTTATTGTTCAAACGGACGTCCTTGAACTTTCAGACATTTTTAACATCTGAGTAACACTTGTTCAGGGGTCGCTCTTCTTATATTCTCCGGCCTTAAATTTCTGAACTCATTCCTTACCCGCTGCATGCAATCTTCCATAGTTGTTATGGGAGTATTATACACTCGATATTTAATCACACCCCAAACAGAAAATTCGAGCACTTCAAGATCTGGGCAGCGTGGTGCCTAAAGAAAAGGACCATTGTTTGCTATCCATCGATCATCAAAAACATTTTGTAAAAAATTTATCGATGAGGTAGCCACCGTGTGGAGGTGCACCATCATGTTGATAAAACAGTTTCTATAAACAGCGAGCGGCAAATTATCTAAATAGTCTGTTTCCAAATTATGTAAAATGTTCAGGTAGCCTTGACCTATAAGATAATAAGCATATTTTATATCTAAGATGAATAAGAAACGTTCAACATACCATTCAAATTTTCTTGAAAATTTTCGTAAAAACGTATTACCACGGCGCCATTATTTCTGATTGCACAATAAACGTTAAAGTGCCAGGACTATTGAAAATTTTGTTCTCGAAACACATGTAAATTTTAGTCACTTCAGTAATGAGAATTGTGTCGAAGTGGTGAATTTAGCTTCGTGTGTCTTAATGATATTGTTCAAAAAAAATGGATTTCCTTGCGCCCAAGTTAAGATAAATTCACAGAATGCCACTCGTCTTGGAAAATCAGTTTCTTTTAATAACTGAGATTGAATTCTCGCACATCACTTGGTGAAATATCATAAAGAATAAAGTATAAACTTTAAAATAAAACACACTTGGCTTATGTTTCACTATATAAAAATATTTACATACTGTATTTAGCAGTAACGAAAGTCGACATGTTTCGAGTTATGAACTCATTATCAAGACTGAATCAGTCTTGATAATGAGTTTTATTTTAAAGTTTATACTTTATTCAGTTTCTTTTAGATGTTGGACTTTAGAAAATAAGTATGGATTAAATTTGTGTTTGCGTAATATTCAATGAACCGTTGACGTGGATAACACTGACTCTAATGCAGCTTGTCTTACGGACAATGTTGGATATGCGGCGAAATATCCCAAGATGGCAATTTGAATATTCTCATCATTAAGGAGAGGTTTATTTCTTTGCACTACTGTCTTGACGGATCCAAAGTTCTTGCAATTTCCTATAATTTGCTTCACAGCCTTTATCGATGGCTTTTGTTTTTGCGGATATCGGATGGCAAAAAGTTCACATGATCTTGACAACACTTTATCACATTGTCCATAAATAATAAATAACTTTAAATAATCTTCCTACTTATAATTTAAGTGCCCCGCGTGATTATTAATAATTTTCAAATGATATGATCAAAAATTTATTTAGAGTTTGATATTTCTGATGCCAACGTCATAGCCAACTAAGAGTAACTTGGTCGTGGCATAATCGTCATATAAAAATATTAAATTGGCAATATTTCGAAAACTAAAAATATTAGGTATAGATAACCTTATACAAAGTTACCTTAATTTTTGAGGCTAAATACTACAAAATATGAAACAATGGAGGTTTCCATTTGAAAAAATTGATTTTTGACAGTTTTTTCAATCTCAATCTCATTTTAGATTTTATTTTGTATGACAAGTTATCCAAATATTATACAAAATCTATTAGAGAAGGTCTTTCTCAACAAGGAGTCCAAACTAAAGTCAGTAATAAGGGCTTCCTTATAGGCACAATTGATAATTATATCAGGGCTTGCAATCGCAATTTTTGACATAAAAACCTAAATATTTCAAAAACGCTTAGACTTAGATATATGAGATAATGCATAAAATCTGCCTAGAATCTCGGGTAAAATCAAAAAATGTATTAATATATAGGGTATCCTATTTAAAATAAGCAAGTTGGTATCTACTTCCGGTATAACCGGAAGTGCCACCATCTTGAAAATATTAAAGTCGAGTTGCCCCTATCGACATTGGTATGCTGTTAAATTTTTAAAATTTTCCTATGTGTAGATTTCGATATACAGATCGCGTTCTTTCCCAGTGAGACACCCTGTATATATATATATATATATATATATATATATATATATATATATATATATACATAAACATATATAGGTATACAGTGAGATTCAAAAAGTTTCCACCATATGGGAAACTGTTTTATTATCCATTTGTCACACCATTTTATTCTTGATGAAAATGAATGAATAACTTGGAATTAGCAATAATTTCATATTTCACATTGAAAACTCGTATATGAGTTTACCTTTGGTTTTTGACATTTCAAGAAGTGAACAATTTTCCGTTTCTTAACTGTGAGTGTTAGTATTGTCATGTTTATGTCGGGGTGCCTGTATTATATGTGGAGGTTAAGCTAAATGAGGTAAATAAAATATACATTGTTAATCCCATACTTTAATTATTAGATAAATCATTCTTAAATAGAGAGATGATATTTATTTATACATATTATTTGGTACATGAATCTTCAATAATGTTAAGATTAATAAATCTTGCCTAACCATCTTGAGCGGGAGCAAAACTTCAAAGTGATTGGTGAATCAACAAAGTGAATCAGAATGAATCGATTTTGAAATTGTCGAGATATTTAAACTTTGGGCGTACATCCCTATTGAACTATACTTATGCCCGAATATTGAACCTAAAAGGTCAAAGAAAATGCTGACTTGCTTCTAAAACGGATGTGAAACAGACGAGTTTTTCGCAAAATATTTTCAGCTCTATTTTGCCACATATCATAAAAGTAGCAAAAACCTTGATATTTTAAAGGATACACCTCTTTATTATTGCATCTTTTTTCGCTGCTACATTGATTTACGAATATTTTTGTATAATGCTTCTCTATACCTATTTTCAACGGTTTCCTAGAAATCAATGAAATTCTTCATTTTTTGTTCGAAACATAGTTCCCGTTAAATGTTTATTACTGCAGTAATTCGATTCATAGAAAGCTGGAAATTTGAAAGTAGTTTACCTATGTCTTGTGTATTAACTCCCCTCAACATAATTCGTTCTGCGTTGTACAGGGCCCGTTCAAAAATCGTCATTTTAATGGTTATACAAAAATAGTGTAATTAATTATTACCTCTTATATTATTATATATTCCGAAAGAAAATATATATCCATTTGAACGGCGCTTTGCTACTCACGTGATGTTTCATGTTGTTTTAGAATTTGTTGAGATGGTTTATTTGAAGCATCCGTGTTTTTAAGAAGAATAGTCTTTTGGATTCAAATTTTTAAGTCTCTCTTATTAGATAATATATTTGTCTTTTTACCCCGAGGTGAAGCTAAAGGGGTTATAGTCTCACGACAAAAAGTTGGGATCTGGCCCGATTTTAAAAATTCCAACGGATATCAATAAAACACATATGATTTCATTAGGGAATTTTAATTCCCAATTTTTCCCAATGAAGAATAAAAAAATATAGCGTTTTTACCCCGAGGCGAAGCTAAAGTCTCACTACAAAAAGTTGGGATCTGGTCCGATTTTGAAAATTCCAACGGATATCGATAAAATACATATGATTCCATAAGAGAAGTTTTGTTCCCAATTTTTCCCAACGAAGAATAAAAAATTATAGCGTTTTTTAGATGGACATTACGACGTGCGCATGCGCCAAGGTCGATCTGTACGAAGTCCTACAAAACATGCGTCGAATTGCTCTGTGTGCCACGGTAACTAAACGACGTTGATAGCTTCAGCTTGATTCTGCATCTGTGTCTGCTTCCCATCTTATCAATTTGATTCAAAATTTGCAGCAAAATGAGCCGGAATAGGATATTCAAATTCGACAGTCAATCAATGAATTTTTTTGCTAAATTTTCACGGATTTTATTCGTAATATCGACTTTTTTTTTCTCACGGGACCTACAGTTTAAAGCCGGTTCCGAACGGCCAATGGGCTTGTAAACTATGTACATTACCCAACAATTTTAATAATATAAATAGAACCACTAAATTTCGGAAATTTGCCAAGGGCAAGGTGGGACTCGAACCCACAATCCTCGGTTTACAAACGGCATATGCGGTACAACCTCACCGCTGGTCTACCGAGGCCCCTAATATCGACTTATTAATACATTTATTGCAATTTTCCTTCATTTCATTCGTAAAATCGACTTTCATTGTCATTTAATTTATATAATACATTCAAAAAATATTGACGACATGCACATGCGCCGAGGAGTTTTATCATTCCTAGTGCTACGCGTAGGGTGTCCTTCATTTTTTTAAATTTATGATCCCGTTTCTTAGTTGGAGTCCATAACAGTATTATTAGAAAAATACATGTTCAATTTTTACGTTTACTATCATTGAACCAATGACGCAGCTTTTCACCACACGGAGGCTACATCAGATAGGATAGAAGCGAATACTAAATGCATGATATCTCAGTTTGAATACATTTCAGTACCTAAAAGAAGTGATTTCAACAAAAAACTAAATCGTGGGTCCTGCAAGACAACTTGTACAAATTATATCAGATATGGAATATATTCAACAGGAGGGAATGATTTGTGTCTTCTTGTTAATTCAAAGTTCGTTGAATTCTTATAAGTATCTCTTAATTTCTAGGGTTTCTCAGAAGGTCAGTACTTTTCTTCAAAACTGAGCTTATGATCTTTGAGTCTTTTTCCGAAGTTTCTATGTGTTCTACAAATATACATTTTGTTAAAATCACCACGTGATGCTTTTGATTTATTGTTCTTTATATAATACTACTATATATATATATATATATATATATATATATATATATATATATATATATATATATATATATATATATATATATATACAGTTGTTTTCATGGTATGTGATATTGATATTTTAATGTGAAAAAATTGATGTCAGTTTTTCACTAGGGTTACGATTATAAGTTCTACATATTTACTCAATAAGTAGGAACTACCATAACCATAATAAAAATTGGGCAGTTTTTATTTATTTTAAATTATTTGATACTCACCGCCAGAGCGGTGAGTATTCATTTCGGTCACAAAATTAATGAATTCCTTTTCGCAAAAAAACTGATGTTAATGCGTTGATATTTTTCAGAGTAATGCGACATTTTTTTCAGTGTAATTTCTAAATTCCCTATACGGTAGAACCTCGGTCATCCGAACCAATTGGGACCGAGACTAGTTCGGATAATCGAAACGTGGTTTTTTTGGGATGAGATCATAAACAACACCTTTCTTCAATTTTTTTTCATATCGGAGATTGCTGTTTTTCCGACACCATGAAGAAGTGCCAGAGTTGCGTTACTTTCGCTCTTATCTAACTTCTACAGTATTTCCAATTTTTTTCTACTGTAAGAACATAACGTTTTCGCTTGGAAGTAGAAGTACTCGACGTTGAAGGAATGGCACAAATTAAGTAACAAACGAAATTAGAATGGAAAAGGAACAATCCGACACTCACATTGTTACCTGCGCGATGTGAGAAATATATTGAAACTGCGCGAGGAATGTGTATCCAGCCGTAATCACTATTCATGAAAATAATGGTGTTTTTAATGGTCATCAACTATATTATTTATTAGATTTTTATGGTGTTATATCTTTTCATGTAGAAAACGCGGTAAGCTTCTTCTTTCTATTAAAATACATTCAATTTATTCCTGATATTTTTCTCTTAAGAGTATCTCTAATCTGTTTGTTTTTTCTCTTTCTGATTTCCGGATGGGTTTGTGTAGAATTTTTATGACCTTGTATTCATTCATCTTTTCAATTTCAGGATTTTCAATATTTAAGGCATAGTAAAAGTATTGCTAGCTTCTCTGTTTTATACTGATTATTACATTTATGTATTTCTCATAATTAATTTTAGACGGAATTCTTTTCAGGCAACAGCTAGTGATGGACGTGTTGTCGATAGAGCAAGATCTTGGTGTGCATCAATTGGAGTCCCATATTTCCGATTCAGTCCCCAAATGTCTGAAGAATTTTGCTTGAATGAAAAAGATGATGAGAAGCTATGTAAAATGTTGTGGGAGACAAAAGTGTATATGCGTAATAATATTGGAAGTATTATTGAATTAGTGAATATTCTCAATAAATAAGGCGTTATATTTAATGATAATAGATACTAGAATAATGTGAAAGAGTTTCACTATTAATAAATCAATCAATGTACTAGAAATAATATATGCATGTGTTTTTTTTTCATGTGTATTTTTGGCAGAATATACCTTCTAAAACCATTAAGTTTGAACGATTTCGTTCTTCTGACGACTTCGTACGACATCTGACGAACGATTCGCAAGAACTATAATCACAGTAATAATTTTTATGTATTTTATTCATTCGTACGAGTTCTGAACTGTTCGTTCGAACAGTGGTTCGCCAGGCAAAGGAAACACGTGTTTCATTCCTCCCTGATGTATGTGTCAGGGAGGCGAGCAGCTTGAGTTTGAGATTAACTCCCTCAGCCAGATCAGAGGATACACTTGTGGGACGGAATATTTATGAAACATAGGAGGTGTGGGTAGGGTTCAGAGAATTTATACTGGCCCAGCATTCGCCTTGTAAGTTTGCAAGCAGTGACTTACATTACCATGAGGAAACCTCTGAAAAAAACTCACGGCAGACCAGTCGGCCCCGGGGTTTGAACCCGAGACCTCCCAAATACTAGCCAGCGTACCTAAGTACTCGACTAACTAGCTTGGTCGGTTCGTCAGAACACGCATCCACTATTCGCGAGAATCAATGTCACTAGGTGGCGCTCTGTGACGCTAGATTGTCATCGCCGTATGTCAAAACTACGGGAAAACAAACCTAATGCCATAAGCTTGTGTACTCGTAAATTGTTAAATTTCTGGATATTTGTTTATATTCTATTGAAATCGTTAGTAATGCCTGTTGTAGAAATTCTTTTGGCAGATATTTTGCTCTACTTAGATGGAAAAAGCCGACCAGTAGTGGAAGGAGAGGCAGTTTTCCGGGCTAATCATGTGATTTTGTGTGAGGCAGAAGATTTCAACAAGAGACACATTTTTGCACTTTTCCTACAAACTTCGGTCTTGAAATCTTCCCCACATGAAGTGAAATTGAAGTTGGGTTCCATAGGCACTCCTGTTGAACAGTGGATTTGCATTTGTTCATGCAAAGCAGGACAATCTGGGCATTGTAAACATGTTGTAGCTGTTCTCTTATATGTCAATTGGTGAGTATCAATAGTAAATGTGTGGAACTATGGTGAATAATGCCTGTTTTTTTTTGTAGTAGTCATGAACTAGACGCTCTAAGTTGTACGGATGTGAAGCAAGTGTGGGGCAAAGAAAAAAGGAAAGTTGACATGCTTTATTCTGCAGAAAGAGCTGTGGACTATTGGAACTTCCAGAAAAAAACTCGTAAGGAGTATAAATCGAGCACAGAAGTGGATAAAACAAATTTGGAAATGTTATTGAAGTGTAATGAATCTCATCGGTGAAAATGATTGTTTGAGTAATTGGTGCTTTTATCTTATTTACAAGCAAACCATCATCCACAATTTCAGTTTTTTGCAGTAATGCAGCTTCAACAAGGGTACAAAGGTTGTATTTGTTTCATGATTTTATGGCAAATATCGAGCCTATGCAATTGATGGCTCTTATTAAGCCACTTACACTGCAAAGTCGAGCTATTAAAAATTTATACTCATTGACAGTTAGATTCTCGACAGATTTATTATATAAAAGGTATAATATTAAATCACTAGAAAACATTAAAGAATACAAATATGCGCATTTATCATTCAATGCTCTCAACAAAACAAATCATACTTCAACAATATTATTTGAAAAAAGAAATCGAATACATAGTCATATGACTCGTAATCACAATAACGTTAACCTTATCCATTCAAATAACAGAGATTTGGATTAAAACTCAATTTTTCATAAAGGTACATCAATATATAATATCCTACCAGATAGGTTAAAAAAATCTTAAGTGTAAAAACTTTAAACAAGAAATTAAAAAACACTTTATTTGATATTATTCTTAATTACTTAAAATATCTTATTATAAACATGTAATATTTAGATATTAGATATAAGGTTTATTATAATTAAAACTTAACTTAGTTATAGGATGAACTACATGACAATGTAACCATTTGTTTAGTTCAATAAAGGAAACATTTAACAAAAAATATTTTTTGTCAATAAAAGAATTTTGTTAGTAATTCTATTGGTTTATTTTCAAGGTATGAAAGTTATTGAAAATTGAACAGTAAGTCACAAAGTTGTTGTCTTCATATAACAGCTTGGCTTTATTTAATTGTTTTGAAATTTCATCATTAGGTTTTACATTTACATCCTTATTTGAAATAGGAAGCCTAATATACAATATACATAAATAAGTAAAATAACACAAGCACAATAAAATATTTCTACAAAAAATAGTAAAATAACAATTTCAAAATAACATGCAGATAAATAAATTATACAATTACTTACATCACAACAGTTATACAGTATATATTTGTTTTAGTTACTATGTTTATAACAGTACCTAATCATTTTCCTTATCTGTATTTATTTACTTACAAATTCTTTTAGAGTTGTATTAAAACTTTGCAAATTGGATAATTTGCTTAATACCTCAAGTAGTTCATTGACTTTGTGGGAACATTTAAGAAATATAAGTATTTTATTGGAATTGGTATCATGTAATACAAAGGACCTGTAAATAAATATTAAAATCGGTCACTGGACAGAATGGGAGGAGACAAGTTAACTAAAGCTGCTGTCACAATCATAACATCATCCATATGTGGAATCAAGTACCATTCAATTTTAGAAGAAACTATTTTCCATAGTTTGAGTCTCTGAATGGCCCTTTCCACATGAATTCGAGCTCTAGCGATTTCGGCAGTAAGATCTGCTTGCTCCTTGGATAGTTGTTTCTTCTTCCCCAGATACGGGGGACGAATGAGTTTCAAATAATGATCTTCACATTCTTTCTCAATCATGAAACCCTTATCTACCATAACTCCATCATGAGGATCCAATTTGGAAATGAAATTCTCATTATTGAAGATTCCTTTGTCACTTGCAGTACAGAAGCAGGACTGACATATGATATCATGCCTGATGGGGTGACTCCTATCAAGAATTTCAGAGTCACAGTACCTTTATAATGGGAATAACTTTTGATCCTGGTTCTCAGGCATTTGCTCTTTTGTACTGGCACTTCTGTACAATCTAACACAACTCTAGTATTTAGAAATTTTCTAAAACAAACTGGCATATTTGCTAACACTTCCTCTTTACTAGGCCATTTTATTACTGGTTTTAAAACTGTTGCTAGCAGGGATAAAGTTGAATAGAAATATCTAGTACATGTTGACACAGTTAAATTAAATAAAATTGCCAAACATCGAAAAGATTGGTTGCTTTTTATCTTAATAAGAACAAGTATTATCCTCATTCGAAGATTATATGGAATTTCTTGTGAATTGATATCCAGAATATTGTACTACAGGCTACAAGCAGTCTTTTATAGTATTTAAAATCAAACCCCCGTGAAACACCTCATTTTATAGTCCGGAATCTAATCCATCTCCTAAATGAAATATAGGAAAAGCTGTTTGTATCCCTTCATCAATCACAGCATCTAGTGTATTGACAATTTGGTTCTTTGTAGCTATAAAGATTTCTTGATTCTAGTACTGGCTGTAATACAGGAAGATCGATAATCGTGATCCAACATTGAAGGAATTGTCTGGAATATCCACTGAAGCAAAAATCGTTTTCCATAACATTCTCTTTCAAAACCTTTCCTGTGGTACTGGAAGATGATAATCATGATCCATCACTGGATTGCCTGGAATATTCACAGAAGCAAACTCACTTTCAATAACATCCTCTCCAATACTTTCATCATTTTCATCACATTCACATTCAGCTCGTAACCTTAAAAATTCAATGATGTTTATAAAATAGTTATAAGATGTATGCCTGTGATTGAATTACCATGTTCTTCTGGATCGCCTTATCTTAGGAACAGTGTGGATTTTCAATATAGGCATTTGTTGAGATGGAATAAACATCTTGTCTGAGTCTTTTCAGTTTTTTTCCTCTAGTGCCTATAACAAAAGTAGGGTTGGTTTTTACAATTATACATAATTTTATCCATATTACCTTGGTGTAAAAATCGTCATTAGTGAAGTGTTCACTGCAAACACACATGTATTTTGTAACTGGCTTGCCAATTTTCAAAACTTCTTTCCATTGTTTGGCTAGCTTTGGATCTTTTGGAAAAAAATGCATGGACACACTATATGAAATATAATTATTGCACTGAGGCACTGAGCAGTAGTTTTTTGATTTGCTCGTCATTATAAGTTTGATCTATCTTCTAGCGTTCACTAAACTAATTAAAAATGTAAAAAATGCAAATTGAACCAATTTAGACAATCATGTTATCTTATGGACAATAGTTTGTTTTCCCACAGTTTGAAGTTCGAATTATGTAACCTAGATGTCGCCCACTTCGTGGGTTTCGCGAATTATAGTTTTCTGACGAATATGCGTATTTTGTTCTGTTTCAGCACACTGAGTGTCGTTCGAGTTAACTTATGTTAAGATGGATGTCAATAATAATAATTTTGAAGAATATTATCCGTATGTAGAAAGTCCGTTATTCAAAGTTTCACTTCTGACGGGAAAAAGTTTTTTATTATTTGTCAATAAAGTGTTTGTATTGAGACAAATTAACGGAAAATATAAGATATTTTCTGAATTATTGAAGGAACCTAATAATAAGTTTGTAGAATATTTTAGAAGGTCTCGAAAATCTTTTCATTATATATCCTTAATGAAATTAAAGGAACCATATCTAAGTAATTAAATTTCTGGTTCATGTCCCACAAACATCTATTTTCAAGAACTAATGATATTAATTTTTCAACATCCATTTTATTTTTCTGTTCGCATGAAAAATCAAATGCGTTTGAACGATTTCGTTCTTCTAACGACTTCGTACGACAGCTGACGAACGATGCGCAAGCACTATAACCGCAGTGATAATTCATTATGTATTTGATTCATTACTTCGAGTTCTGACGTGTTTGTCCGAAGAGTGATTCGTCAGAAAACGCTTCCACTATAACCGTAGCCTTAAGCAAAACGCAAATCATAAAAAAATAGAGTACATTATATAATAGATGTATTGCGGAAACAAACCATAGTTCAATATAGCAAAGAAGAAACCATAGGAATTTAGCCATTTCTACACCAAATGGTGTTACCAAGACATCCACCCCGAGAGATGGATGTCGTTCGATGATCCTCATAAACTTGTCACGACAGTGGGTAGCATACAAGATTTCACTTCTCACTTGAAACAAAAACCAAAATGGACATATATTCTTCTAGTTTTCATATACCTGTCATTTATGCCTAGGAATTCTAAAAATATTTTCTGTGAATAAGTATAAGATGAGTGTTACCAAGCAACATGCTTTCGAAAATGTGCTATGACAAAATTATTGCAAATTATCAATGTTTTTGACGACAATCAGACCTTCGTTATTTTATAACACCTGAAACTTTTTCTGAGTATGTCCCTAATACAGGTAAAAACGATCCCCGACTATGAAGTTTGGATCACGGTGTCTTTGGAAGGTCATCATCATCACCGGCCTGTAACTGTCCACTATTGGATATAGGCCTCTCCTTCTGTTTTCCATATACCCCTGTCTTTCGCCAGCTGAAACCAATGTCGTCCCACGTGTCGTTTAATGTCATCAAGCCATCGTTTTAGAGGTCTTCCCCTGCTCCGGTTTGTTTCTCTGGGTCTCCAATGAACGAGTCTTGCAGTCCATCGATCACAGTTCTCACTGCCACTTCATGTGTGCGATGCGTTCGCTTATATCTGTTATCCTGCTGCCGTCTCTCCATTAATCTGGCGACGCTTTTTTCTGTCAAAGTCGCAGTCTCCAGTCCATAAGTAGCCACGGGCATAACACAGGTATCGTACACTTTTCTTTTTGGACACATAGGGATAGTTTGGTTTTCAAAGATGTAATTTAGACGACCGAAAGAACACCAAGATAGTCCAATTCTTCTTGTTATTTCTGCGGTTTGGTTTTCTCTTCCAAGTTTTTGTGAGTGTCCGAGGTAGATATAGTGGTCAACATTTTCGATTATCTGATTGTCTATTACCGTTTGTTAGTCTAGTTAACAAGTGCTTTTTTGTTCAAATTGTTTCAACAGTCTCGAACAAATATGAGCAGGTGTCATTCGATGCGGAATAGAATGTAGATGTATTTTGAAAAATATATAGTTTCGGTTGCGAAAATTGTAAAAGTTATGAACAATTTACTGAAAGATAAAAAGAGAGGTTTGGTAACTCAAAAACCAATTGAGATTTTTGATATCTAAAGTAATATTCGAACAGAGGAGGAAATTTCCTATAACAAAGTCTTGACTCCCGAAACTATAGGATCAATATGTATAATTTTCTCAGAGGGTTAAAAAAGTCACGCCCATTTTGGACATTTTAACAATAAACATTATTCAACTATATTGAATACGAAAATTTATGAACGAAAAAATTCAGGCGCTTACTGAATAGATGAATGAACATTAATTCGATAGCAAAAAAATTTTATTACGATTTTTCAATTAGTTATGCAATAGTTAATTATTAATTTTTTTGGGCTTGAATATGAAAATAGTAAGTGTTATAACTGTCCAAAGGCTTCAGAATAGTTCCCCGTTGAAAAAATCCAAAAATTTTTCAGTTTTTTATTAACTATTTACGTAGATGCAAAATAAAAATGGACTAAAATTTTTTAAGATTAAAAAAAAATAGTTTTTTTTTTAAATTTCGTCTCCTATTGTATGAAAAATTTTTATAAACAGATGCGTTGTTTATAGGAGAACTGAAAAAAAAATTTATTAATTTTTTTTTATTTTAAAACTACGAAAATTATTGATAAAACACTGAAAAATAAAATTTTTCAAATTTTTTTAACGAGGTACTATTCTGTAGCCTTTCAAAACTAACTCCAAGAAGGAAAAAAAAATTTAGATCTGCAGTTCAACATTAACACACTTGCAATGTTCTCTTTCAAGCAGCAAAAAATTATGAATTAACTATTGTATAACTCATTGAAAAATCGGGATAAACATTTTTTGCCCCTGATTAAATGTTCATTCAACTATCCAGTTTTTTCATTTCTTAATTTTTGTATTTAATATGGTTAAATAATGTTAATTAATTATTTAAAGTGTCCTAAATGGGCGTGTTTTGCGCAAGCCAGATTAGCCGTTTTCGGTATTTTTACCCCCCTGAGAAAATTATAATTATTGATCCTAAAGTTCCAGCAGTTCAGACTTTCTTTTGAGACATTTTCTCCTCTTTTGGAATATCTTTTCATATATCGAAAATCTCAGTTGGTTTCTGAGATATTTGCAAAAAACCAAGCCCCTTTTTTTCTTTCAGTAAATTGTTTATAACTTTTACAATTTTCGTGAGCAGAACTTTATTTTTTCAAAAATATCTACATTCTATTCCGAATCGAATGACACCTTGCTCATATTTTTCTGAGACTGCTGAAAAAAGTTGAACAAAAAAGGACTTGTTGACTAAACTATTGTGTGTTAGTTTGGGTCATAACTTTTGTCTTAATTAAGTTGATTTTTAGACACACCCGACTAGATGCTTGGTTTAATTGTTGCAACATACTTGTTAGTTCATCAACATCAGTACTTATTTGGACAATATCATCGGCAAACCTCAGGTGATTTAAGTACGAGCCATCGATTTTAATTCCTTTACTGTCCCACTCTAAGGTTTCAAAAATATCTTCCAATGCTGCTGTAAATAACTTTGGCGACATTGTGTCACCCTGACGTACCCCTCTACTAATTGGAATTTCTTCGGTCTTGGTATCTGTGTCGCTCTGCACCTGTAGCGTTGCGTTTTTAAAAATATTTTCTATTAAAGTGGTGAGTAGTTTATATATGAGTCATAGAAGGCTCATTGTGCGATAATTTCCAATATTTGTGCTGTCTCCCTTTTCAAACAACAGGATCACTTCAGAATTTTGCCATGTTTTTGGTATTTTGCCTTCTTCCAAACATTTGTTAAATAATATTTTTAGTGATTTCAGCATTGTGTTACCGCCCATTTTCAACCTCTCACTCGTCACTCTATCTTCGCCTGGAGCGTTGTTATTTTTTCATTTGTTGTAGTGCTGAGTGGATTTCGCTTGTCGTAATCTCTGGTATTTCTTCTGAGCCCACATTTAGCACCTTTGGAATGTAACAGGTAGCAAAGGTGTAAAAAGTATAAAGCTCAGTTTTTATATATTTTATTTGGACTAATATCTGAAGACACGTCGTTTATGGTCAGACACTTAGTATAGTTGCAACCCCTGTCAGAACCTTCAATTATATTTGAATTATAATTAAACTTACGTTGTAGTACAAAGCCTGAATTTTATATAATTATGTTACTTGAGGAACTATCAAAAGATGTTTCTAAGTGATCAGACAGTTTCGATGGTTTGTACACCTTGTCAGACACATTGAAAGTCTACCGTAGGTGTGGGCGCGAGGTATATGTGAAATAGTGCCCCCTTCAAAATCCAACGGATTTTGAAGGCAGAAAATTAGACTTGGATTCAAAACGTACAATCTCCATTGACATTTAAGCTTCGAACCGTAAGTAGTGTACCTGTGCTCGTTCTAGCTCACTTCAACTTTTCTAAGTCCGAAATGTCAGTTCTGCGCATGCGCGACTTCGGAGCGTGGCTATGATCGGGAAGTCGGCCATTTTGCGGATGGCGGCCATTTTCCAAGATGGCAGACCACGGTATCACGTAATTCAGAACCTGGCCAACAGATGGCGTTCCAAGATGACGTTTCAAGATGGCTGACCACAGTATTATCGTAATTTGGATCTTGACCAACAGATGGCGTTTCAAGATGGCGGACCACGGTATTATAGTAATTTGGAACTTGACCAACAGATGGCGTTCCAAGATGGCGTTTCAAGATAGCGGACCACTGTATTATCGTAATTAAGAACCTGACCACCAGAGGGAGTTCTTACAGATCACGTTCTTACAGATCACTGTATTATCGTCATTAGGAACCTGACAACCAGATTACGTTCCAAGATGACAGATCATTATATTCTCATCATTCAGAATCTCGCCAACAGAGCGCGTTTTAATAGCATTCAAATTTGAATGTTTGGCGTACAGTTTTATGCTCTGGGATATCTATGGTTCAAGATGACAGTTACGAATGACAGATGGGATGACGTATGACAGTTCTATGCTCTAAGATATCTATGGTTCAGGATGACATTTGACAGTAACGAATGACAGATGGGATGACGTATGACAGTTCTATGCTCTGAGATATCTATGGTTCAATATGACATTTGACAGTTACGAATGACAGATGGGATGACAGTTCTATGCTCTAAGATATCTATGATGACATTTGACAGTGTTATGTTTCAAATCCAAGATGGTGGATGCGTGAGACTAAGAATAAGCATGGGGGCCCAGAGGACTGAAATTGTAAAAGGGGGCATCCAGGTGTCTTCATGCAGGCTCAGACGACTGAGTTCGATATATAGAAATATATGGAGTCTTCATGGGGGCCCTTGAGACACTTATAGAAATTTTAACCTTAATTTTCGTTGGCTGACTTATCGTATTCAATATTTGACGTATAACAGATCTATGGTTTAAATCAAAGATGGAGGATCTATGGTCTTTCCTCCTTCAAATCCAGTATGGTGGATTACAGGTGACGTCACGTACCAAGTTCATTTTAAAAAAATTTCAAATTAAAAAATCTAACGCGGGGATCGAACCTCTATATCAGAAGTCCAATACTATCAAGCTTAAAAAAAAAATTTCAAATTAAAAAATCCAACGCGAGGATCGAACCTCTATATCAGTTCAACACTACCAAGCTAAAAAAAAAATGTTAAATTAAAAAATCGATCGCGAGGATCGAACCTGTTATACTAGGAGTTCAACACTATGTTACACAAGCTTAAAAAAAAAAATTTCAAAATTAAAAAATCCAACGCGAGGATCGAACCTCTATATCAGTTCAACACTACCAAGCTAAAAAAAAAAAAAAAAATGTTAAATTAAAAAATCGATCGCGAGGATCGAACCTGTTATACTAGGAGTTCAACACTATGTTACACAAGCTTTAAAAAAAAAAATTTCAAAATTAAAAAATCCAGCTCGAGGATCGAACCTATTATAGTAGGAGTCCATAGCATTCACTGCTCTTTTAAAAAATTCAAATTATAATAATTATATTTTCAAGCTAAAGACAACCAACAATATATCATGGAAGTAGGGTGATTTTATCTGAGTTCGGTTTATACATTTTTCAATCGCCGAATATTGCGATGTTATATTCAAACTATTATATTTAAAAGAGTCTGGCATGATTGATATTATTTTTTGGATATCCTGAATAGTTATCATGTTAAAATACATATGGGGGCCCAGAGGACTGAAATTATTTGATATAATGGAATGAGGGCTTCGGAGACTCGTGTGGGGGACATCTTAGATAACATTAAAAGTAATTTGAATTTCATTTATTAAGGATATCTTTACATAATACAATTATTCACTTGTCTATAGTATACAGAAAATTGGTCCATTGTCTTGATAATTTAAGTTTTGCTGCATTACCTTTGTGCAATTGAGAATTCTTATCCTCTCCTCAACTTGTAATTGTCTGATTTTATGTTCGGCCCTTTGACCACAAAAAAAATTCAATTCTATCCATTATATATGTTGTTCTGTCGATGGCTTTAAACAGAATGGAATATTATTGAATATTGAACAGAAAAATTAATTAGTTCATAACAATCGAACGATAAATAACATTAGATAACTGACAGAAAAAATAACAGGGTTCAAATACCCTCCATATAACTATGAGGGAAAAATTTATTTAACAGATAAGACATATTCATTTGACCCTTGACCTCTCCGTAGGTAACCACCGTAGCGATATTTCGATAGATATAAAAAATAATAATAGCTATATTTTATTATTACTTCATCATTAAAATGTTATTTTCCAAGCGAAAACTCAGTATAAGTAATTCATAAATATTCGAATCGGTACATTATGTGAATTGACCTAATTGACGGACTGATTACGATGCAAAAAACTTGTCGCTGCACGTTGGAAGTTACTAATATGTATATCTAGTGCAATGAACTGGAATATCTTTATTTCATTGTCATTCTAACATTCGTAGATGACTGACTGAGTTACATTTAACTAATATAATGAGAGACTCTTTGAGTAATAATTGTTGAAAATAATTCATGATTGTTTTGTGTGAAGTGAGTGAAATAATTGTTCAAACCAAATAAACTTCAAGAATAAGTTCTCCTTATTAAAACCGGATTTCCAGTGTTTATCAAGTGAGTACATATTATTTTTTAATAGATTCAGAATTGGAAATTGTATATACTAGACAATTTTAGGTGAATTTAATCGATTATTTTCTTCTGAGAAATTCAGACTTGAGAAATAATTTTCAAATATTCGTGTTTTTTGAGTGTAGTATTCTTTCATTCATCCACATTATTCTGTGAAGAAAATCAGACTATAAATATATTCTTTTTCACAGATTTCACTGATCATTCGACGAACTACCGAATTCCATATAATTCATCCAGCTCAACAATTTATAGTTCCATCAAGTGAGTAAATATTATCTTTTAATAATTTAGAATTGGAAATTGTATATACTATAGCGAGAGCGAGACAGTCGTCTATCAGGGACAGTGTTGCCAGACGTAATAAATAATCTTTAATCTAATTAGCTACCCCAATTTTGAACAGAAATGAAATATAGTATTTATCATGTCAAACAACCTAAAGATAATTTTTTGTTTGATTTAATTTATTCAAATCGATTATTTTCTTCTGAGAAATTGATTTCAGATAGTTTGTGTAATTCATAACTTACTCGAGCTATTAGTGCGGAGATTCAATGTTACGCTAGTTTCCTCGTAACATGTATAGATAATTAAGTATTAGATACTTCCTCAAGTACCTATTAATATTATATACCGAAGGTGAGGAATTTTTTCTTGTAATTGAGTGTAATTTTGTACATCACAAAGTCGTAAAACAAAGTGACGTTTTTCCAGTATCATATTCTAAATAATTTTTTTGTATTTATTTTATTAAATTAGATAATTTATTTACAAGAAAAACTAGCATGATAAATACGATATACGTAAGAATATCTATTTCCAGTTCATAGGTATACAATTAAACCTACTCACTGGAATAATTAAGCTTTCTATACTAGTATAATAATATACTACTTCTGTGTACATATTCAACAAAAGTTAACTGATGTTTTTTTATTGTAGTATTCTTTCATTCACCCACATTATTCTGTGAAGAAATTCAGACTATAAATATATTCTTTTTCACAGATTTCACTAATCATTCGACAACCACCAAAATCAACCTATTTCAGTCAGCTTTACAATTTAAAGTAAGTATGTTTTTTAATGTTTTGCTTAATATTTCGGCTCATATACAGGGTGTTCCCTTTCTAAGTGAAAGTCTGAGCAATACAAAGTGTACTTTTTTTCACATATTCAGCGATGAAATTTTGTTCACAATTTTTGAAAATGTTGGAAACAGTGTTGCCCGATGTAATAAATAATCTTTAATCTAATAAGCTAAATCAATTTTCAACAAAAATTATCATTTATCACGTCTGACAACCTGAAGATAATTTTACGAGGGATTCATCTATTCAAATCTATTATTTTCTTGTGAGAAATTCAGACTTGGGCAATATTTTTTTTAATATTCATGTTGTTTTTATATCAGTGTTAAAATTCATAATTATTTACTATGTTATGAGCAGGATATCTATGCATACTTTTAATTGAACTATATTCAAGTTTTTAACCTCATATAAATCAATATACGGTAAATATCAATACTGCTTCATTGTAAGTTACAATTTCTGAACAGAGTACAACACCAGTTCAACGAACTGACCTTGATTTCAACACTAATAACTCAAGTTATTCCGAGCTATTACTGCGGAGGTTCAGTTTTATGCTAACTCCCAAACTTGTAACACTTATAGATAATTAAGTGTAGATGCTTCCTCAAGTATTCAATCAACTATTAATATTGTATACCGAAGGTAAAGAATTTATTTTTTCTTGTAGTTGAGTGTAATTTTGTATGTCACAAAGTCGTACAACAAAGTAACGTTTTTCCCGTATCATATTCTAATTTTTTTTGTATTCACTTTATTAAATGAGATAATTTAAGTACAAGAAAAACTAGCATGTTATACACGTAAAAAATTCTATTATTATAAACATTATAGATACTCACTCGAAATAGCTTTTATATACTAGTATAACAAAATACTATCTCTGTGTACATATTCAACAAAAGTTAATTAATGTTTTTTGTTCTGCAGAAAAACCTCGTCAACCATGAGTATAATGAAGATTTCTGATGATGCCGTCAAAACTTTTGGAGCAAGTTTGAAATTGATAAGAACTGTGGAAGAAGTTGGTAGATGGTTGAAGTATATTAATAAAATCATCTTTCGAATCACGAAATATAAAAGGGGTAAGAATTTTTCTCATTCTCAAAACAGTTTCCACAAACTCGAAGCAAATCTATCAATCCTCAAGACCTACAGAGAAAATATCAAGCACATACGTCATTCAAATTTCAAAAAGGGTTCTGGTTTGAGCAGGCAATCCAAACGTTTAATTTGGAGGGAAGTTGATTCAGCTTTTAAAAGTAGAATGCGTACAGGGGTGATTATCAATAATACAATCAAAGATCCTGAAGAGTTCCTCAGTAAAACTTTCAGAATTTTCAATAATAAAATAAAATCAGCTCTGCAAAATTCAATTTTAAAAGTTAACGTAATTTTAAGTTGTAATTACATCAAACCTGATACTAGAGAGGAAAGTATTAAAACATTTTGCACTGAAAGTTCTGTTGTTGATCTTTCAGATGAATTAAAAGCATTGTATAACACTAAATTTCGAGCTGTCATTCTTAGGAAAATGGATGAGTTTCAGGAGCGTGACAGTGGGTGGGCTCTCCTACAAATTCTTAACCTCAAAGTGAATATAAATGAATATAGACCAATAACAATAGGTAATTCTACGTATGTTGACATACCTATGTTCATTCAAAATAAAAAGGCGGTAGTGAATGTTAAAAATAATGACTCTCATTGTTTCCTTTGGGCAGTCATGTCATGTTTAAGACCAGCTAAAAAGAATATTGATAGGACTTCTTCATACCCACTACCTAGCTCTATTTTGAAATATGAGGGTATATCTTTCCCAATAACTCCAAATTCCTAAGTTTGAAAAACTCAACGATTTAGCAATTAACGTGTACGCGATTGAAAAGAAAACAGTGGTTCCGATATTTTTAAGCAAAAATAAAGAGAAGGAGCGTATACATTTATTGATGTTAAAAACGGAAAAAAATTACAGTGATTTCATGATGCAAACTGACAATTTTGAAGAAAAAACAGTTTATCATTTTACTTGGATAAAAAACATGTCACGTCTACTTAGATCTCAAAATTCAAAGCATCATAAACATTATTTTTGTGATATATGTCTCAATCATTTTTTAACTGAAAATTCATTAGAAAATCATAAAAATTATTGTGACGGTCTGAACAAATGTAAAGTATCGTGTCCTCCGGAGGGAGTTGATTTTATAGAGTTTAAAAATTTTTTGAATAAGGAAAAGGCCCCATTTATAGTTTACGCTGATATTGAATGTCTTTTGGTTGAATCAGAGGAGAAAATATCTGAAAAAACTGGGATTTATCAGAAACACATTCCTTACCGTATAGCTTATTATCTACATTGTAGTTTCGATGACTCAATCTCCTATTATAAGTCATATACAGGTCAAGATTGCCAGTCTTGGTTCATGAAAGAGCTTTCTCAACTGGCTGACGATATGGAACCCTGTTTTCTTCATAACGTCCCTATGAATAAACTTTCGAAAGAAGAATGGAGTTCATTTTACAAGTCTGAAAAGTGTCATATCTGTGAAAAGCCATTTAATCCTACAGATATCAGAGTTAAAGATCACTGTCATTTCACAGGGTGTTATCGGGGTCCTGCACATCAAGACTGTAATTTGAATTACAAAAACAGACAGAATGTAGCTGTGGTCCTACATAACCTCAGTGGATATGATTCACACTTCATAATAAAAAATCTTGTGTCAGATATTGATGGTAGAGTTGATGTTCTACCGATCAATAAAGATCGATACATAGGTTTTACGAAACATCTAGCAGATTCATTCATTTCGTTCAGATTTATAGACTCATTTAGATTTATGTCAACAAGTATAGAGAAATTAGCGTCTTTTTTAAAACCTGAACAGAAAAAAATTGTCAGAAAACATTATCAAGATGACGAACAGTTTCAGTTATTGAACAGAAAAGGGGTTTTTCAGTATGACTACATGAATTCATGGGGCACACTTGACGACACAGCACTTCCATCAAAAGAACAATTCTACAATCAACTGACTGATGCAAACATTTCAGACGAAGATTATAAACATGCTTTGAAAGTATGGGACTCTTTTAACTTGAAAAATATGCGTGAATACAGTGATCTTTACCTCAAAACTGATGTTTTGCTACTAGCAGACGTTTTTGAAAACTTCAGACAAGATTATATGAACACCTATTCACTCGACCCTGCTCATTATTATTCCCTACCTGATTACACATGGGATGCGATGTTGAAATATACAGGTGAAAAATTAAAATTGTTGAAGGATATCAACCAGATCATGTTCATCGAGAGAGGGTTGCGAGGGGGTATATCTCAATGTTGTAACCAGTACGGAAAGGCTAATAATAAATATATGGGAGAACAATATAATCCTAATGAACCAGAGTCCTATTTGATGTATTTCGACGTAGTGAACTTATACGGCGCTGCCATGCAGCACTATCTACCCTATGATAATTTTGAATGGACAGACGAATATCCAACAGACCCATCCTTGATTCCTGATAACTCAGAAGTGGGATATTTTTATGAAGTTGATTTAGACTACCCCCTAGATATTCACGAATCACATAAAGATCTCCCATTTTGCCCCTAGAAAATGATACCACCTTTATCCAAAAATAAACAAGAAAAATTATTAACAACTCTATATCCAAAAAATAACTATGTGGTCCATTATAGGTATTTGAAAAAATGTGTGGAAGCCGGTTTGAAAATAAGAAAAATTCATAGAGTACTGCGTTTCAGTCAAAAACCTTGGTTGAAACCATATATAGATCTAAATTCAAAATTACGGGCTGAAAGTAAGAATGAGTTCGAAAAAAATATGTATAAATTGATGAATAACGCGGTATTTGGTAAAACTTTAGAGAATATTAGAAAATATAAAATTATCAAAATTGTTAATAGTTGGAAGGGTAGATATGGTGCTAAAAATTTGATAGCTCTACCAAACTTCCACAGTTCTGTTATCATAGACGACATTGTTATAATTGAACTCAATAAAACCCAGATAGTATTCAACAAACCTATATACGTCGGTTTTTCGATTTTAGATATTTCAAAAACTTACCTTTACGATTTTCACTACAATTTTATTAAAACAAAATTCAATGATGGCAACATCAAGCTTCTTTATACAGACACTGATAGTTTGATATACCATTTCAAACATCAGAACATCTACGAGATCATGAGGGATAATGTGTCAAAATTTGATACGTCAGACTATGGTGAAAATAATGTTTTCGGTATTCCACCAAGAAATAAGAAGGTAATTGGACTAATGAAGGATGAAAATGAAGGCAGAATCATGGTGGAGTTCATTGGATTAAGGTCGAAGATGTACACCTTTAGATTACTCAATCAAAGTGAAAAAAAGACTGCTAAAATCTTCGCTCGCAACAATTACTTTCAACGATTACAGACGTGCTCAATTCAAACAAGAAATTCTCACCACTGAACAATATTCTATCCAGTCAGTGAAGCACAAAGTTACATCCAAGAAAACATCTAAAATAGCTTTATCAGCAAATGATGATAAAAGGGTTATATCAACATACAGTACCGACACAGTACCCTATGGATATCAATACCATACATAGAACGAGCAGTGATGTGAAATACAAGATCTTAAAATTTTATACAACAGAACTTTATAACCAATTATTTATATATATATATATATATATATATATATATATATATATATATATATATATATATATATATATATATATATATATATATATATATACACAGAAAGTTCATATTTCTACACTTTACTTTTATATTAAATGTAAATTTGAATAATTTTCATATATAAGATAGTCTATTTTCTGATTAATTTTTATGTTTAACAAGTCTTTGATATGATTACTTCAAAATATTGAAGATTCATACGAAAAGATTCATCGATCATGAAGTTAGTAATATTCATTATTAATTTATACCAGAGAGAGAGAGAGAGAGAGAGATGAAGAGAGAGAGCTTTATATAATAGAAATTTTTAACCTTATGCATATGGATTTGTATATAGCTATGTTAACAGAATGAAATTATTTCATTTGAACCTTATGTATATGATGTTGTTGTTTTCTATATAAGTAGAATTAAATTATTTCGCTTTATCTACATAATGCTTTGCATATATATCTATGTTGACGTAATAAAATGATTAAAAACTATTTCGTTCCTTATTTCTCATATAGATCTGATATGATACAAAGGTTTTACTTACTTCGTTTTGAACGAAATCATCGTAAAACAGGTACCGAACAAATTAAATTATAGATGAAGCACTTACCTAATGATTGATTTTTGAATATGTTCTGTATGTTATTTCATACAATATGTTTTTTATTAAATATTTTAAATGTACTATACTTGAATATAAATAACTTTATCAATTCACATAAGTGTGAATTATAAAGAATTCAAACCGATGTATTGTTGGTTGTATGAATCAATGGTCATGTGAATATATGAACGTAATTCCCAATATGATATCTCAACTGATCCGTTAACGGACCCGTTGTGAACGGACCTGTTGTGAACGGACCCGTTAACGGACCCGTTGTGAACGGACAAGTAGGGGAACCAACCCGTTGGGGTCCTGGTTGAAAATGAGGTTGTTGGAAATCGTAGTCGTTGTAACGCATGCTTGTTGAACAACTTAATCGTTGGTAAGCATACAATGTTCTCTCTAATAGCAATGAAATCTTGGTAGTCTGATATCCAACTCGCCGAAGATGTCCCCCACACGAGTCTCCGAAGCCCTCATTCCATTATATCAAATAATTTCAGTCCTCTGGGCCCCCATATGTATTTTAACATGATAACTATTCAGGATATCCAAAAAATAATATCAATCATGCCAGACTCTTTTAAATATAATAGTTTGAATATAACATCGCAATATTCGGCGATTGAAAAATGTATAAACCGAACTCAGATAAAATCACCCTACTTCCATGATATATTGTTGGTTGTCTTTAGCCTGAAAATATAATTATTATAATTTGAAATTTTTGAAAGAGCAGTGAATGCTATGGACTCCTACTATATTAGGTTCGATCCTCGAGCTGGATTTTTTAATTTTGAAATTTTTTTTTTAAGCTTGTGTAACATAGTGTTGAACTCCTAGTATAACAGGTTCGATCCTCGCGATCGATTTTTTAATTTAACATTTTTTTTTTTTTTTTTGTTTGGTAGTGTTGAACTGATATAGAGGTTCGATCCTCGCGTTGAATTTTTTAATTTTGAAATTTTTTTTTTTAAGCTTGTGTAACATAGTGTTGAACTCCTAGTATAACAGGTTCGATCCTCGAGATCGATTTTTTAATTTAACATTTTTTTTTTAGCTTGGTAGTGTTGAACTGATATAGAGGTTCGATCCTCGCGTTGGATTTTTTAATTTGAAAATTTTTTTTTAAGCTTGATAGTATTGGACTTCTGATATAGAGGTTCGATCCCCGCGTTAGATTTTTTAATTTGAAATTTTTTTTAAGCTTGATCATGGACTCCTAATATAGATATACTGGGTTCAATTCTACATGCGAATTTCTCTAGTATTATTATTTTCTTTTCTTGATAGTGTTGGACTTCTGATATAGAGGTTCGATCCTCGCGTTGGATTTTGTAATTTGAAACTTTTTTTTTTAACTTGGTAGAGTCATGAACTCCTACAATGACAGGTTCAATTCTATATGTGGATTTCTTCAGAATGATTTTTTTTAAAGCTTGATAATGTTGGACTCCTAATATAGAGGTTAAAACCCCGAGCTCGATTATTTCAATTTTGAATTTTTTTTAAATGAACTTGGTACGTGGCGTCACCTGTAATCCACCATATTGGATTTGAAGGAGGAAAGACCATAGATCCTCCATCTTTGATTTAAACCATAGATCTGTTATACGTCAAATATTGAATACGATAAGTCAGCTAACGAAAAGTAAGGTTAAAATTTGTATAAGTGTCTCAAGGGCCCCCATGAAGACTCCATATATTTCTATATATCGAACTCAGTCGTCTGAGCCTGCACGAAGACACCTGGATGCCCCCTTTTACAATTTCAGTCCTCTGGGCCCCCATGCTTATTCTTAGTCTCACGCATCCACCATCTTGGATTTTAAACATAGAACTGTCAAATGTCATTTTGAATCATAGATATCTCAGAGCATAGAACTGTCATCCCATCTGTCATTCGTAACTGCCAAATGTAATCTTGAACCATAGATATCTTGGAGCATAGAACTGTCATACGTCATCCCATCTGTCATTCGTTACTGTCAAATGTCATCTTGAACCATAGATATCTCAGAACATAGAACTGTCATACGTCATCCCATCTGTCATTCGTAACTGTCATCTTGAACCATAGATATCCCAGAGCATAGAACTGTCATACGTCAAACATTCAAATTTGAATGCTATTAAAACGCCCTCTGTTGGCGAGATTCTGAATGATGAGAATATAATGATCTGTCATCTTGGAACGTAATCTGGTGGTCAGGTTCCTAATGACGATAATACAGTGATCTGTAAGAACGTGATCTGTAAGAACTCCCTCTGGTGGTCAGGTTCTTAATTACGATAATACAGTGGTCCGCCATCTTGGAACGCCATTTGTTGGTCAAGTTCCAAATTAGTATAATACCGTGGTCCGCCATCTTGAAACGCCATCTTGGAACGCCATCTGTTGGTCAAGATCCAAATTACGATAATACTGTGGTCAGCCATCTTGAAACGTCATCTTGGAACGCCATCTGTTGGCCAGGTTCTGAATTACGTGATACCGTGGTCTGCCATCTTGGAAAATGGCCGCCATCCGCAAAATGGCCGACTTCCTGATCATAGCCACGCTCCGAAGTCGCGCATGCGCAGAACTGACATTTCGGACTTTGAAAAGTTGAAGTGAGCTAGAACGAGCACAGGTACACTACTTACGGTTCGAAGCTTAAATGTCAATGGAGATTGTACGTTTTGAATCCAAGTCTAATTTTCTGCCTTCAAAATCCGTTGGATGTTGCGTGTTTTGAAAACAAATTATGAATTATTTCGATGCAAGGCTACAAACTCTATGTAATACGACATCTATCTCATTTTTCATGAAAGATGGAGATTATACACTTTGAAACTATACCCCTCATATAATACTGAGTAAATGAAACATGCGCAGTGAAAGATCGCAATATACCGGGCGCACTATTTCACTCGCGATCGCTTGCATGTATACATATACCTCGCGCTCACACCTACGGTAGACTTTCAATGTGTCTGACAAGGTGTACAAACCATCGAAACTGTCTGATCACTTAGAAACATCTTTTGATAGTTCCTCAAGTAATATAATTATATAAAATTCAGGCTTTGTACTACAACGTAAGTTTAATTATAATTCAAATATAGTTGAAGTGAGCTAGAACGAGCACAGGTACACTACTACCGTACAATCTCCAATTTAATTTTAAAAATAAAGTGTACAATCTCCAATGGGGTTCTTTGTTGTTAGAATCGAATTATTTCAAAGCGTGCAAAATCCTGTACAAACTTGTCGATAATAATTCGCGCCACCAAAACCATTCTGATCGCACGTCTTCTTGTCAGTGCGATTCGGCTTTATTCTGTTTTTCACGAGTTCTTTTAAGTTGTAATAGAGGTGAACGTTACTCCGGTAACCAGTAATAAAGCAAGAAAAAGACAACGTATTACGACGTCGTGGAAAAGAACTCAGCAAAAAAGACTGAGGTAAGTTTGATCGAAAGTTTATGTTTATCTCTGTGCAAACATTGTTTTCATTTAGGTACAGTCCACATGCTCTCCCAAGTTATCCGAAATGTGGACACAAAACTAGTGCCTTTCAATGTACCTTACTGACAATGGCCGAAATAAGACAGTTTCATTCATAATTTTATGAGACAAAAGAGAAAACCTTTCAAGACAATTTTTTGCTTAAATATTGCAAAACAGTTCCGATTCAGCGTAAACGCCCGAAAAATTCTCAACATGTCGCAAAAACATTTCAAACCCGATTTTGGAGGCGAGACTCATACTATCCGGCTCATGTGTGATGGATGCGCAGGCCAGAACAAAAATACCACACTCATATCTATGTGTTGTTACTGGCTTTCAAGATAAAATTTAAAAAAATGAAGTGGTATTTCCAGTTAGAGGACACTCCTTTATGCCGCCAGACAGAGTTTTTGGGCATATTGAGAAGGAGATTAAAAAAAAAGAAATAATTTTGGAACCAAAGGAATATCTGGACATATTTTCGAAGCATGCTACTGTTCTCAGCGTTGGAGAAGAAGTTGAAATATACGAATGGAGAAATGAAACTAGCAAGTACATTAAGCCTCCAGCCCAATGGCATTTTGCTTTTTCAAAAATGAAGAGAATGATTTTAACAAAAAGCTCTAAAGGCGCTGTGCTAGTGCGCGCCGAAACTGCCTATAATTCGGATTATGGTGTGGGAAAACCTGTAACAAAAAAGACTAAGAGTACTGGAAATATGGAACCTCCAAAAATTCCGAAACAAAATGTGATCAAGAACAACAAAAAGGTCGATGTGAATAACTTATTAGTGTGTCATTTCGGAGATGAGTGGAAAACTGATCCACGTCTAAGTTTTTACAAATTCGTCATAGAACAGGACACAGTTCCAGAAAACGAAACCGTCGATGATGAAACTTCGTTGTTGTGTGAGAATGTCGAAGAGGACGTGGATCTTTCTATTTAATTAACTGTTTTTAATTTTTTGTCAGCTACCCCCTGTTTGTTCATTGTAGTTTTTCTGACTGAATTTTATCTTATTTTATTTTCATAAAATGAATAAAAATAAAAATAATTAATGAAAAATGATCTTACGGTATTTCCGAATTGAAAAAACTCCAATTGTTGATTTCAAAGTGGACAAAGTCCAATTGTTAATTTCATAACGTACAATCTCCAAATGTTTTTTCAAAATAACTTTGATGTTTTTGAAAATTTTAAGCAAAAAATTGGTACAGTAACTCTTAGATGTGACATAAATACAATACAAAAGAAAAAGTATCTTAAATTGTATGTGTTAATGAATTCATCGTTTTTTACTCCTCCTGAGAATTTAGGAAAATGGAGAATGTACACTTTGAAACTATACCCCTCATATGTTTTTTGGATTTATGGGGAAATTTCATAGAATTATTGCTGAATAATGATATATAAGTTTACCAAGATTTGAATGTTCAAAAAATTATTCAGGAAAATTTTCATGTCAGTAAAGGGATAGAAGAAAAATTAATAAATTAATAAATAAAATTTTGGAGTATTACAAATTTGTTTTTAATTTAATTTAAATCTCAGTATTTTATGAGAACTTAATAATAATAATAAGTTTCTATTCAGCATCGATAGTTTACACGTTCAGTCAAAAGAAGGTTTACATTCAATCTGCTAGAAATTCCCCCAAGGTATATATTGTATCTTGTAAGAGAGTTTCCTTAAGACATTTCTTGAATTTTTTCCCATTCAGATTTTTTATGTCATTCGGAAGCTTATTGTAGACTTTAGGACCCCAGTGGTCTACTCCTTGCTGCGCATATTTCCGTTCATGGTAAGGGGTGATAAGTTTGTTCCGGCTTCGTGTATCAAAATTGTGGAATGTGCTATTGGTTGAAAAAGTATCTAACTTCTTATGGACATTTGTGGAGCTCTCCAATATATACACTGCTGGTATGGTGAGTATGTTGAGTGTTCGAAACACATCCCTACAGCTATCTGTCTGTTTAAGCTGCATTATCGTTCTCACCGCTTTATTCTGAAGAATCAGAATGTCGATGGCATGAGCCGATGTGCCCCACAGAAGGATTCCATATGTTACCAGTGAATGGAAGTTGGCAAAATAGGAGATCACTGCCGCCTTTCTAGAGGAAACTCTTTTTACAACAGAGATGGTGTACATTGCCACTGCAAGTTTCCTTTTCAATGTATCGATGTGCGTCTCCTATGAAAGAGCCCCATCCAATATAACTCCAAGCAATATGATGGTCTCATTTTTGTTGCTCATTATTTTTAAGTTTTGTGTTTTCGATTCATTTATGGCAAGACAGTTACAGCTGAACCAGTGCTTAGATCATTTGCCAGATTCAGGTTGTTTACGAATATTATGAAAATTAAGGGCCCCAGCTTCGATCCTTGTGGAACTCCAGCCGTTATGTTCCAGCTCCCAGATAGTAGGTTATCCCATAGTACATGTTATTGCCTATTCAACAGGAACGAGCAGATGTTATCAAGAGCAGCACACTATAGTATCGAAAGCCTTGGATAAATCCTGTAAAACAATTCTTGAAGGCCATTTCCCCTCCAGTGACTCGACTATTTCGTTCATGCAGAGTTGTTGTTGATTTGCTGGTCCTGAATCCATGTTGTTGATTGCCGAGCAATTAATTTTCTTCGAAGTGTGCAAGGAGCCTAGATTTGATTATTTCTTCGAGAATCTTTGATATGGCTGGTAAGATGGATATCGGTCGATAGTTAGACAGGTCGTTTTCGTCTCCTTTTTTGTACATTGGCAATACTTTTGCTATCTTAAATGCTGTTGGGAATACACCCTCAGAGAGACATTTGTTAAATATAATCTTGAGTGGCTGGGCAATTCCAATGGAAAGAGCTTTGATGATTGTAGTTGACATGCCATATATATCTTGTGTTTTCTTTCCTTTGAATCCTTGTGTGATGCTTATGGCTTCGAATTCTGTAGTTGGCTGAAATTCGAGTAGTTCACACTTTCTGGGATTAGTATGGGATTAGTATGATTCAGCAGCTTTAGGACTCCAGCTTTGTTGCCAGCCATATTTTCACCCATTCACTGAGCTACCGATTAGAAATAATTGTTGAAGGTTTCTGCATTCGCATTATGTGGTGTTATAATTTTTTCCTTTACAGTTTTTTTTTTTGATTATGGGCCATATGGTTTTTGTCTTATTTTTTGAATTATTTATAAGTGCCTCGTTCATGCCCTTTTTTGTTTTTTCAATACATTTTATCAGTTCTTCCTTGCATCTTTTATATTCCTCATATACATTACTGGATTTTGTAACTTTAAAAATGATGTCTAATATTTCTAGGCTGTTGATCTCTCTTATATTCACATTGTTATGTATTCCGGTTGTTTAAGAGTTTTGCATTTTTTGTTTTGTTTTTTCAGGAAATTCTAGATCAAACCAGAGTCCCAACTTGTCAAAGAAATATTGATAGCTCTGTTCTGCTAGCATTGAGGTAAGTATAAGATTCCAGTTATTAGCCTTTGGTTTTTTTTATTTATTTATTTGGAAACGGAATACAGACAGGTATGACACCCATAATAGCATTCACAGAATGAAAAAGAAAAGAAAATGCATCGCATCTTGCATAAAGAACTAACCTCATGTCAATACAATAATAAATAATAGGTACTAATAATTAATACAATAATGAGTAATAAGTTCTTCAACGATACTCTAAACTAATTAAAATAATTTTCCCAATTCAGATTACTCTGGGACAAACAGATTCAATGATTAATCAATAAGTATCACCAGGCCAAAATAAACACAAACATAACATACTACAAAACTAGAGAAGATGGCGGAATGTATGCTTAAGAGTTCTTTTTAAGGAAGGTAAGGAAATGTCAAATAAATCGATGTCGCATGAGCGTAAGAACTCATTACTGACTGACATTAATTAACAAAGCCCCACATTCCTTGATGTATTAGTGTTTCTGAATGGAATGTAAAACATGTCGTGATATCTAAGCCTCACATTCGGCACATTGAATTGGACTTTACGCAATCAATAACGAGGAAGCTTGTAAATAATTGCTATTGATAATTTTATAAATAAATACTATGTCAGACATCTTTCTCCGATTAGCCAGAGTAATAAGCCCAAACCTCCTACGAGCTTGCGAATAATCGTGATTTGCAATAACAAACTTATTTCTATAGGCTAAATATCTGAAGAATCTATTCTGAACGCTTTCCAACCTATTACTGTAACAAAAATACTGCGGGCTCCATACTACAGAGGCAAAGTTCACTCTGCTGTAGACAAATGAAAAATATAATGTTAGAAAGGTGCTATTATTTTTGAAAGATCGACTGTATCCGAAGATATATCCCAGCATTTTATTGCATTTACCTATTACCGACTTGATATGTTGATCGAACAACAATTTAGAGTCCAGTGTTAGACCAAGATCACGAATGACAGAGACGCGCTGAAGCGAGTGGCCGCCCAGAATACGGAAATACGATTCTATTCACATTCTTTGTAAATGTTATGATGAAGAATTTAGTAAAGTTGAGAAAGGGGGAATTAGCCTGGCAATACTCATGAAGTCTCTCAATATCACTATGTATCGTGTCACAATTCTCAGGGCTACCAATCTTTGTAAACACTTTTAGGTCATAGGCAAACATCAGGAACTCAGAGTGATGGAAGCAAGTCGAAATATCATTGATATTTATCAGAAACAATAATGGGTCCAGGTGCGAAGCTTGCGGAACACCAGAGGAATTGAGAACACTTCCGACTTGCAACCATTTACCATGACAAATTACCATCGCAAAAGACCACCACATACACCTACCTCTGCCAGTCTCCGCTGCAGGATTTTATGACTTATTTTATCAAACGCTTTCTTAAAATTAGTGTAGAAGGCATCAACCTGCGTCCGACTCTCAAAACCTGACTGAATATACTCTAGAAAGCTCATCAGGTTCGTCTCAAGATTCCTGCAGCTGGTGAAGCCATGCTGCTGTTCACAAATAATATTTTTGATATGATGATGCAGATATTTATAAACGAGTAATTCGAAAAGCTTAGGAATAGCGGACAACATGCTCATTGGTCGAAAGTTTGATATGAGATCCAGATGTCCACTCTTGTGAATTGGAATTATACTATAGAGATCTTCCATTTTTCAGGAAAAACTCCCTTTGAAAAAGATTTATTGAATAAGATATATAATGGATTACTGAGACCACCTGCACAGTTAACAATCTTTATTGATGACCTCGAAAAGTAGGAAGGAAAGCGTTTATTGAATTTTTTTCTTTGGACAAGCACACACACTAAACTCATTAGTAATTCATAAAAATCATCTAAGTTCTCATTAATTTGTTTCCAATCAAGAACAAGATGCCAATTAACTTCCAATAATCCCTCATTCATAGCGTTGTAATTAGCCCTATTGAAGTTGAAAAATTCTATTTCAGCAAAGTCCTTGAGATGATTTTTTGTTTTGAGTATCAGCAAAAATTCTAAACAAGGATGGTGAATATCCTCCTCAATTATTGGATCATCGAAATTCCTTATTTCATAATTATTACATAAAATGAGATCTAATATTCGCTCGTTATTGTTTTGTACATAATTGAACTGCATCAGTTCAGAAAAACTTGTAACATCTATAATACCTGAATAATTTGATGAAACATTAAGAGGCATCAAGTAATCCGTGTTCGCACGCACCCAGTTCACAGCAGAACAATTAAAGTCTCCACAAATTAAAATCAGATCTCCACCAATTTCACGCTTGTTCTCCTCCAACTTACTTGAAAACGCTGAAGCTGCGAGTTGATCCCCAGGCGGCAGATATACACAACACAGATAAGCTTCGACGTTACTAATATATATTTTCACCCAAACGTCTTCGGCTTCACTTTCAAATTGAGACACATGATGCGCCTGTATTTTACTATGCGTCGCAATAAACACTCACCTCCCTCTTTTTTAGATGAGCTCGTTGATTCACGATCTCTTCTGAAAATACTATACTGTTGTAAAATACCTCCGCATCAAGAATATTTCCATTCAACCAAGTCTCGGTGACGAAAATTATTTCGTGATTATTAACTTATATGTCCCTAATTTAATTTTATTTAGTTTTATCTTTAATCCTCGGATATTTTGATAGTATATGTGAAAAGCCATTGACATAACACAAAAAAAAACAATATTACAAGTTATTTGCTGAACTATACTATGATCAAGTCAGAGAAGCGTGATCCTTTCGAATAAGTCCCACCCTGATACTAAACGAATTTGTATCCTTTTTCCTTGGTTGATATCGTACTAAACTACCTACCTACGAAGTTTCAACCCTATGGTAACAAAATTGCGCCTTCTATCGTGTACAAATGATTTATTTCCCTGGGGAGTCAACCCCCAAGCCATTCCTACCAACCTTGCGACCGCTTGCGTGTATATAACTCGCACTCGTAGCTACGGTAGAATTTCAATGTTTCCGACAAGGTAAGAAGGTAAGAACCATCGAAACTGTCTAATCACTTAGAAAACATCTTTTGATAGTTGCTCAAGTAACATATATAAAATTCAGCATTTATACTATAACATAATATAATTTAAGGGTGTCTAACAGTGGGTTTACTTGAAATATAAGTGTCTGACCATGGACCACGTTACTTCTGATCTGATATTAGTCGAAATAAAATATATAAAAACTGAGCTTTATACTTTAACGAATTTGAGGAGCAATTTATTACACCTTCGCTACCTGTTACCTTACAAAGCCACCGAGGTCTAAACTGCGTATAGGCTCTTGAACCGTATATTATTAAACTAAGTTTAATGATAAACCGAGCTTCATTTGACATTTGACAAGCGATAATAGGGAATTATTGAACACCGTCCTTTAAGGTAATGCCTTAATAAAGTTAAGCCTTATTTAAATAAAGCCAAACCTTAAATGTCAGGGTAGAAATTGAGTTATTGAAACTCACTCCTTAAATTGACAGTTCTTAGGACAGCGATTGTTTCATTTCTAACCTAAAAAAAAATCTACTTTTACTTTTGTTGTTAAAAAAAAGTTCAAATTTCAGTGATATTTAATTGTAATTTTGATAGCGGTTTAGAACAGTATGGAAAATATTTTGGAAGCCGTAATTTTAGAAGGTGGGGCCGGTGTTGCTTGAGAAGGCCTTGCCAGTCGAAATTTGAATGTTATTTGGCTTTATCACCTCCCATCCTTCGGGATTTGATAGGGGATTTTGTCCTAAAAACTCTCTTAATAGGGCCAAATCATCATTATAAGTAAACCTTAATCTGTTTTTTTATTATGCTGCATTCTTGACCAAGGCCTCGTATTGGCCCACTCATATTTCATAATTCAAACTTGAACATTTATTTAAAAAAAAAACAGACCTAAACCGATCCAAAACAAAATTCAAACCGAAAATACAGACGGATTACTTGAGTTGAGAAACATTTTTTGGGAGGTTACTAGGTTAGGTTTGGTGAATTAGGGAAATAAGGAAACCTTAAATATTTACGGTATCTAGTCGTAAATAAGGGAAAGCAGTATTTTATTATGGTTCCCTTATTAAATATTTTCTAGTGCGCATGCGTACCCCTTATTTTCGGAACGACCATAATAAGGCATTTACCTTATAGCGTTTCCAATAATTCCCTAATATAATGTCAAATTAATCTCGGTTTATCATTAAACTTAGTTTAAAATATACTGTGCAAGAGCCTAGTCGGGAATCGTTTTTACCAGTATTAAGGTACTAAAAGTATGAGTATGCTCGTCAGCCATTTTGGGTCCAGTTGTCACTTTCGGCTGCTTTCGGCCGTATGTTTATTTACATTCGAACTACACGTTTATGACATTTTATTAAACATTTAAGCGTCGCGAACTGTAAAAAAGTCCTCGTATTGCCATTTTGTTATAAAAATGCGGTGTTGTTCGGCATATAATTGTTCAAACCGAACAGAAAAGAAGTATCATCTGTATCGGTTTCCGAGTGATGAAAAACGGAAAGCCAAATGGGTTCAAAACATGAGACGAGAAAACTGGAAGCCAACCTTGTCATCTCGTTTATGTGAGGTAAATTGATTCAATTTTATAATATGTACGTTTATTCGATGTCAAGGTATCAATAACAAGGTTCAAACCCGCCGAACCTCACATAAAATAACCTCTAGTTAGTACTCCCAACATTATCTGCTGTGTGTTTAATGTAGATTTCATATTTGAATTCCAAGGATAAGTTTTCGAGTGGAGGAAATTTACTTTAAAATCATTTAAAAATTAAGAAACGTGATAGGGAGTAAAAAGTGTGTTATGAATGACTCCAAATAAAATAAAAAAATTTTCTACAAAAAAAATTGTTAATTCGCAGCCAAATGGAGTGCATTTTTATATATTATAAAACCAATTTCAAGTGTTTTCTTTTTTTGATAATCAGATTTCAATGACAGTTCCAGTGGAATACTATGCTGACAAGCGTTGCACGATACTTGACAATACTGATGCGAAAACCAAAGCGAACACTGACTCGAATTGAACAAAGCCTTTCCGAGGACTTTTTTACCGTTTGCGACACTTAAATGTTTAATAAATTGCCATTACCATGCAATTAAAGTGCAGCTCGAATGTACGTAAACATACGGCCGAAAGTGACACCTGGACCCAAAATGGCTGACGAGCATACCTATACTTTGAGTACTCTACCAGTATTATAGGCTCTTGCACCGTATATAATTAAACTAAGTTTAATGATAAACCGAGTTTAATTTGACAAGCGAAAATGTCAAATTAAACTCGGTTGTTCATTAAACTTAGTTTAAAATATAGGGTGCATGAGAGGGCCATACACAGAAAAAGTTTCAGGTTTTATAATATATTGCTGTCGAGGGCTCTTGGACTAAAAGTTCATGTAAATAAAGATTGTTATTATTGCATATATGTATATTCTGACCTACTATGAATACTAAATACTAATGATATTATATTGTTTGAATCAATTGAAACAGGTGAATGCGTATTTTATATCGGTATAACATTTTAATTTCGAGTAAAGCTGATGCATTTATATGAGAGATTTGCATCGCATCAACGAATGACAATTTCACTGGCTTAGTTATATGATATGAGATTAAACGAAACTCTATCAGAGGATGATTTGGCAACTAGATATATTTGACCGCTCATAGAGGCGAATCGGGATTATGGGCTTTGCAGGTTAACTAGGTAGTTATCAGCGCTATATAGGTGAATCTATATTTTCATGAATCGAAGTTCTCAGGCGTTCGGATTGCTTACTAGTCTTTAACTAACACTTTACTCTATATTCTTGAACGCCATTTCATAAAAACAGTACGTTTTCTGTGATTTATCAGTAGTCCCCATACTGCACCGATTTTCATGAAAATTTGGATTTAGGTTCTACTTAACATCTATCTTAAAGTCTACCCTGTGGCAGGGGTTGATTTTTCTCTGGGGGATGAAAATTTTTTCATTACAAATAAGTGCAGAAAACGATAAATTAACTAATTCTAAGCAACTTCTGTTCTATCAAGTTCCTTCTGAAAGTCAATACTTTTCCACATATTCGCGGGTGAAATTGTCGGTTTTCAGGCAAAAATACCACGTTTTCAGATTCTTTTTCGCGAATAACTGAAAAAATATGCATTCTATCGAAAAAAATGTCAATAGAAAATTTCTAGCTCATAAAAAAATAAATAAAATCGTGTATTTGTGATGTATGCAGACCTAATACAAACGGAATTATTGCTTGTTGAAAGTTGACTGGTATTTTCTATCGCCAAAATGGAAAGTTTCTACGTACAATAACCAAAATCCGACGCATTTTTCGAAAACTCATAAAACTTTTTTTATAGTCCTTTGAAAACCTTCATTTTTATTCTTTATAAAAGTTCCTAGCATCAAAACTAAGTGAGTTATGAAGAGAATAATGTCGATTACTATTTTTCGTTGGAAAAAAATAGTGAAAATCTCACCCTTTCTTCCACCCACCCTATTTGAAAAAAATCGTTGCCACTTTACAATTCACTTCATTTATGTTTTTATAATAAGGTCTGAGTGTTTGACCAGTTTGAAGTACCTCTTCTACAAAAATTGAGTTTGAAGAGAAAATATAATTTTCGTAATTTAGCGAAAAATCGCCTTTTCTTCAAAATAACTCGAAAACTATTAATGATACGCAAAATTTTGTTGATAACGAAATTGTATGTTTTTCTTATTTGAAAATGTTGTCGTTTTATTTTTTTTTATAGGATAAAAAATAAGTAAGATAATAAGGATTCTGCCTGAAAACCGACAATTTCAGTCACAAATAAGTCGGAAAGTATTGACTTTCAGAAAAAACTTCCATAGAACAAAAGTTGCTTAGAATTAGTCAATCCATCGATTTCCATACTTATTTTTAATGAAAAACTTTTCATCCCCAATAAGGGGTGGCATCCACCCCCAGAGAAAAAGCAACTCCCGGCACAGGGTAGACTTTGAATTAGATGGTAAGTAGAACCTTAATCCAAATTTTCATACAAATCGGTGCTGTATGGGATAAATACACAGTTTATACTTTTTTTTACCGTCATTGACTGGACTACAGTTGAAAGATAGAAAAAAGAAGATTATTTGACAAAAATGTCAACTGTCAAAGAACTTGAAGTATTAAGAAAAGAAAGAATAAATCCAAATCTACAGCTGCTGGATATTATCATATTTTTTGACAATTTTTATGTTACAATTTCAGTGAAAAACGCCTGATCTGATTATCGGGGTGGCCCAGTTAAAGAAATGATTAAATTATTTTCACTTAAACAACAAAAAAAAGATGGTGAGGCTTCACCCAGAGGTGGAAATCAAAAAAAAGCATCAGCAGCCCAACTCAGAATAACAAAAGGTATATAATTCAATTTACGGAAGAAGTCTCTTCATTGTTTAAATTTCAGATATAAATGAATTAAATTTGCCTAAAACATGCAATACTGAATTCCCTGATCCAGATGATTTACTGAATTTCAAGTTGATAATATGTCCTGATGAGGTTTGTTCTATATTTGAAACAGGTAATAATATTAATACAACGTTTTCAGGGATTCTATAAAACGGGTCGATTTGTGTTCAGCTTCAAAGTAGGGCCGAATTATCCACATGAACCTCCTAAGGTAAAATGTGAAACTCAGGTTTATCACCCTAACATTGATCAACAAGGAAATGTTTGTCTTAATATATTAAGGGAGGATTGGAAACCTGTTCTTACAATCAACAGTATTGTTTATGGCTTACAATACTTATTCTTAGAACCAAATCCAGAAGATCCTCTTAACAAAGAGGCAGCTGAAGTACTAGCTAGTAATAGAAGAGTTTTTGAAACAAATGTACAGAAAGCAATGCGAGGTGGATATGTAGGAGGAATATATTTTGAGAGATGCTTGAAGTGATGGAAATATTTGCTGTGTAATATAATGAACTACAACATAAGAATATTGTCATTTAGGAAAAAACAATTGAAGTGATCAAAATTGATTTTGCATATATATTTATTAATGATTTTTCAAACTGTTTTATTTAGTGATTGTGAATGTAATGCAAGAAAAAAGCAGGTTATTGAAATTATTAAGAGTTAAATGTGCTCATTAAGACAGATGAGTATTTCATGCTTATTTAAACATAAATAAGTTTTTTGAAAAATGTGGTGGATTTATTATTATTCACATGGAAATAAATATATTTTCATAATTTAAGTTTTCTTTTAAAAACTCATCTAATTGATGAGTCATATTTAGGTGCATTATTTTTGTATTTCAGAATAATTCTTATAGATTTTGTGATTATATTATTTTTTCTTTGAATGTATACTAATTTCATTCATTAAGTTAAGAGCTTTTATAGCCATCTTAAAGATTAGTGTAAGAATTATGAAAATCATTGCAGATAGATACCTAGGAAAGCCTACAAATTATTAGGTCCAAGTTGACATTTATAAATCTTTACTATTCTAAAACTGTTATGAAGAAATATCTGTTTCAGAATTGAGTATATTTTTGTCTATTTACATTTGTATATCAATTCTACTTTTAATTATAAAAAGGTAATTTTATTACAAATTGAATATTTATCTTCATCCTCTAGCTAAAAGCTGATTTTGCATTTTCAATTATTTTTCATAGAAAAATAAATTGTATTAGGTTGCAAAAGTAAGATTTATTTTCTGTTGTCCATACAAGTTTAATATTCTTAGGTATATATCAGCCAAGGTACATATATGCATAATTCAGAATCAATTGAAACTGCTTATCAGTAACTCGTAAAAGGATATATTATTTATCAATATTTTTTAAATTTTTTAGTTGGGTATTGCATTTACCTATAAAAATTTGAATCATTCATTTGCTCCTTACTTAATTTTAAATTATCCAAATTTTACTGGAAAGTAGATTATTTTGAGTTCATGTTGTCTCTTAAAATCCTGAGAATATACTACTTACCTATTTGACTAGTATCTTCGCGGCTGGAATTATTAATATCAAGGACGTATATTTTGATGGCGAATTATTTTCAAGTGACCATTTTGAATTAGAGAACTTATTTTTTTCGAGTATAATTTGTTCTGAAACTTCTGTACAATATGCTATTCCAAATTGAAATATACACTGTCTCAAAATTAGACTGTCATGCACTTTAAGTGATGCGAGTAGGGAGTACTCATGGTTTTTAGTAATGTGAACACATCAATGTTTACATTAATTACCTAGAATCATTAAGTAACTGTATAACGTGCTAACTTGTGCTACTACGACTCGATAATATCTAATATATGTATGATTTATATAAATCGAATCAGAAATACTAATTTTCCTATACACTACAGGATACCTCCAAGTTTTCGGAAGACTTGAAATTATAGGGGTTTAGAATTTTTCAGTCAATATATTAGTTCTATCTATGTTAGGATAGCATATCGAGAAATTCCATTATAGAAACATAATATTCCTAAGAGATTTGGTGAGCATTATTGTGCGAATTAATGTGAACCCAATTTGTTTCTCAAATATAGTTTACTCGAAATCTATTGCTTTATAGTATCATACACTAGGTGGAAGACAGGTTCTTGTCCGCCTTTCGACCAGTGAGATACTACCACACTAGCTATACACCCTTTAATAACGAATGTTTCTGATCTTGGCTGGTGCGCCGGTTCTACAAAGGCAGGAAACAACGGTCTTTAAAAAAGAAAGGATCAATACCCCACGGGGGTTGAATATATACTGTGATGTCTTCTGGGATGAAATGTTCCATAAACTCGTTTTCCATTCGTATGTCAGGGAGGACTATCTCTGAGAATACAACTAGGAAACTCAAGTTCATCTCTTCTAAATGGAAACATCAATTGCATGACATCAAGAAACTGATATAAGGTTCTACAATATACAGGGAGTAACCCAAGTAACATTAATGCTCTTATTCCGATCTTCAAGATCGCTTTACTACTCAATAAAATTTTGAATAAAATCAAGTGATCTTCAAGACAGCCCTGGGACCATAAAAAGGGCCCATCCCGAAGGGTCTACCGCTGTGGCATTGTGGTATACAAATCATTGGCATTACTGGCAGGCAATACTCTTGGCATTAGAGATAGAGTGGCATTGGTTGGAATTAGTTCTATATTTCTGTGTATTTCCTGGCATTAGTATGGCATTAGATTGCCTTTTACCCACAGTGTATTTTGCTTTCATCGTTGATAACCAGGTTACCAGAAGCGGGACTCTGTGTCCTATAGAATTCTATTAATCGCCTTCTTTCTATACCACTGGCACTCCGTGCGCGAGTAAAATAGCTTTCTATCGACGAAAGCGATCGACTTCTGGCGAGGTGTATAGACGTGTCGTATTCTATTTTGGCAACAAATTAACCTGTCCAACAGTATCGTTGTTCTGTCATTTTTGAGTTTGTTTTGCTTATCAATTATAAATGATTGTTAGTAAAGTGGTAAATAATTATTAAAAATTATAAATATGCACATTTGACAATTATTGCTGGATGTGTATGACGAAAAGCCACAATTAATAACCAATAAGTTCAGTAGAGTATAGCGGGAAAAGACAAGGGAAATGGTGTGGCAAACGGTTCCTCAAAAACTAAACAGTTTAGGTTTTGGTAAAAAATCGGTAGAAGGATAGAGAAATACTGTTGTATTATTACCCAGATCACACGAAAATATTTATATATTATTATATATTTTTATAAAGGGGAACATTATAAGATGTACCAAATTAATACCTTTTAACATCAACTATCGAATAAACTTTTATTATATTGTTTATGAATTACAAATAAAAATAATGTATGTCTGAAATACTGATTAAAATTAATAACTTTAGTGGAAAGATATGTCATATCTTGTCGCATATTTATATAAAATTTGTTGAATGGCGACGATAGCTATTTATTAAACTATAGAGCTAGCTGAGTAAATTTAAATTAAATTGTAATGATTACCAAAATAATAAACAACTGTTGGAGGACCAAATTCTTTTTTTGTCGGATTTAGAGAAAAGACTGTCTTTCTGTTGCAGGAGACGAGGCTGTACATGAATTGGGATTGGAAAATAATGTTCGTAATAATTTTAAGAATTTTATTAGACGAGACAGCTAGATATTCGTCAAATATAATTATGAAAATTAAAGTAATGAAGTTGTTTGAACTCGCCCTTAGTCGCAATTTGAAGCAAAGAAATCATCAGAATCACAAAAATAGAAATGACACACATAAAATTGACGTTTATCAAATGAAAATATCAGTATTGCCACTTTTAAAATAACAAATTACTCTACAAATTCCGGAAATACCCGAAGAGAAGGCGATTGTAACACAGAGTGCCGTCAAACGCGATTATCGCTATCTACAGTAGAATTCTATTATAGAAAGCGACAGGTAGAATACGATAGTGCACGGAGTCCCACTGCAGGATCTATAATACCGAAGTGTAGAGTGTAATTGTAACCTATAATAGTGGGCATAGCATAAATGCACCTGAATTTTGACAGTATTACACTCGGTATTGCCTACGACAACGACAAACACTGGTTCCTTGGAAAAGTTATTAACATTTTAGAGGGTGATCCTTTTAAAGAAAAATTTTTGAAACAAAGTGAGGATCAGTTTGTTTCGGTCCAAATTAAATTAGTTGAGGTTTAAATTTGTCAAGGCCCTCCTTCAGCCCTTTGATTTCTGTCCTTACCCGACGCAACGAGTAAACGTTTTTAGATAAAAACGAGATATATGGACACAGACAGTACTATGCTATACGGCCCTATGTGCCGTATAGCTGTACTTATGTATTATAGGCAGGATAGGTATCTCGTTTTTGTCTGAACGTTTTTAACCGTTGCGTGGGGTAAAAAAAAAATTAACGACGTGAGTAGGGGCCTCGGTGGGGATTTTTAGGGAATTATAATAATTATAATTTTATCATTACTGATATTATTATTATTGTTCGCATTTTTTTCAAAGAGGCAAAATAATATATGTTATTTTTTTTATGTTTCGTACTTTGGCTCGAGTAATGTACCTACTTAAAAAGTAGACACCTTATAATAGTAAGTGGTGATATCGTTTCGTTGTTTTTTATTATTTTAGAGATTTGTTTTGCGGTTCAATGGAACTGGCGACAATTGGTTAAATTTTGTCACTTTGTTTGTTACTTTTCTACTAGTAATGTAAAAACAATAGATTGGGGCTCGGAATGGGGTTTGTTTTAGTTTTTCTGGTTATTATTTGGCTCGGACCTACAGAGAATAATGTCTCGGTATATTGTAGGTATACTCAAAAAGTAGTCAGGTATTATAAGTTGATATGATTTTATTGTTTTTTATTGTGTATTTTAATTATATAGTTATTACTTACAAAACTAATGTTGCTCTTTGGAGATTATCATTATTTTATGTTAATACGAGTACTTATATAATATATGTTCAGAAAACAAAGGTATGCTTTAATTTAACCGAAAATGTCAACTTACAACGATTCCTTGCATCCACGGGTGTTACGGAAAAAGTGCTCCAAGCATAATTTAAAATCAATACAATATTGGGACATTAAAAATAGTATTTATAGAATATTTGGAGACATTTATTGCTATTAGAAATTAGTTAACAACGATTGCAATTAATTGGAATAAGTGCGTCATTAGCTGGCAGTACTATACGAATTAGCGGCATTGGTTGGCATTAGTATGGCATTCATATACGAATTTTTTGGCTGCGGTTTACCCCTCGGTCCATTCTAAAAAGGCCTTCAATACTAAATTTTAAAACCGTATTAAAACCAATAAGTTTTAATTCTATATTCTTAAAGAGTTCTTCAAGGCAACTTTAAATACATAAATTAAAACTTATTATCTGTCGATTTGCTCTTAAAATGTATTTACAGCGAACTAAATTAACTTAAAAATAATTAATTACTCCTTAAAGAGTTTCATTTTGTTTACTAACACACGACAACTTTGAAGTCTGTATAATGGCCGGCAGAGTGGTAATATTTTAAACCGCATACGTATATTAAGCATATCATAATATAATATTCGAACGCAAACTATTCTGGTGAAAAATTCACCAACGAATGGCACTTTTCTGATAAAATGTTATCAAATACTTCAACATAACTCGAGCGCTACTACTTTGATGTATTTTTCTCTTATTTAAAAAATATCATCAAATTTTATTTTGTATCTGAGCATCTAAATGCATTTTTTCAATTAAATGGCATATTTCGACCCATCGTTCTTCAGTTTTTAAAAAAGATTCCAGACGCAATTATTTGAATAATAATATTCCTCTCGTTTACTATTGAAAATGTCCAAAATTGCGGTAAAACATGGCATGATGTTCAATCATTAAATGTTCTAAATCTCACAAGATTTAAAACAGCGTTTTATTTACCACATTAAATCCAATAACTCTCGCAGGAGTCTGTTTACTTTTCCTTTTAAAACCAATATGCTTTAACTTTAATATGTTCAAACTCTGCATATTTCTACCCTCGCCTTTTTTTTTAAATTGCCACTTCTTTTTAGAGTACTTGTCGCTAATACTTTCCATTTCACCTGTTGATTCAAAAGCATATTTGTCAGAAACGAAATGGCAACACCAACACAGCTTTCTATTATAACTATTTTGTTCATGTACTGAAAAAAAAATTCCATTGTTATTAAAGTGTAATGCAATTTTCAGGATAATTAGGTATAGAAGAGATACACAGAAATACAGATGAATAAACGAAAGTTTAGCAGAGTTCACTACCTGATTTTGCAACAGGGTACTTAACAATACGTCATGTTAGCCATAGCCATATTATTTTCAGATCGAAGATCTCTCATACTCACTCTTCATAGCCATAGCCGTACCGTAACCTTACTTAACCAGTTAGCCTTGAACCGAACGCATCCTTTATCTATGCCAGTTATTGAGTATTATTCTGCCGGACTGCCGGAGTCAGATTAGGAAGATAAAGTAGAACTTGTGAAAATGGTATTTAAGTGCCAAGAAAACAGTTTTCTGAAAGAGGTATTCTTTAATTATAATGATTTACAAATAACAGCAAATTTTAATACATCTTCCAGTTCACATCGAAAGTTATATCATGTAATTCTACTACAATTGACACTATAATAAATGGCAAGAAGACTAAATTAGATGGTTTTGAAGTTATTTTAGAAAACACAATTCTTTTTCCGGAGGGTGGAGGACAGGTATGTTGCTGAGTATATTTGTATTCTATCTATAAATTGGTAATTCTTTACAATTTGCCAGAGTAATAAGCTAACCTAAGCACCGGATTCAATAAAGAGATAAATTTTTTAAATACATAATTTAGATATTGAAAAAAATTAATTTTTTGGTACTTATGCCTGAAATTTGAAATCCAAATTTTCTACTTACTCGCTTCTTAGTGATATACAATTTAATTCAATAGTTTAATACCTCCAGTATTATAGGTTGTAATAGATTTTTATGAAAATAATAAATTGAAGAATGGTTACATAGTTGCATTTAGAACAAATTCTGGAAGTATAGAATTGGGGAATATTTTCGTTTTTACAACTTACGTGAACCTGAAATTCATCAACCTACAGTTGCGTAGGTTGAAAATGTTATTCTACATGTTGGGAGGGTTGAATTACAAAAAATTGTCCTGAACAAATTCTGAAAGCATTATATTGTAATATTGAGTATTTGTAAAATTGAAAGTAAATTACTATTGTAATAAATTATTAAATGACCGAAGACTCTTTCATTGTAGATTGAGAAAATCATTCAATAAAGGGCCTAAATTTTGAAGAAATGGGCTGAACAAATTCGGGAAGCATACAAATCTGTGAGCTTGTCGTTATTGCAACATATAAGAACTAATAATATACCAAAAAGTTGATGAAAGTATTTATATTTTGAAGTTCTCAAATTTTTTAAAATTAGATTGAATAAATACTGGAAACATATCTTTCTATCATTAAAATAGAGTCTTTTTCGGTTACAATGACCAAAAATTTTAATAATTTTTGAGGAGTCGTCATGCCAAAAATTCTATTGAACGAATTCTGAAACCATGTTACACTGAAAGTACACTATCATGTTATCGGTTTATGTGAAAATAACTGAAATTTTTTATTCATAAACCTAGATTTTGTATACATTGAAGGGTCGTTCAAAAGTTCTCCAGATGAACTTTTGATATCTTTCACAGAAACATCAACTCAATTTAAAGTACGAAAAATTTCAGAACTCATCATTAACAATATATAAAATATCTAACGACCATATGATTAGATGATAAATATCTTTTACAGTTGGAATAAAAAACAATATCAGACCCAGCAAACGGTCTAGGGCACAGTAGGTACCGGGATCGAATCCCGTTTAAGATGTGGATTTTTGTAAGCGTTACATAGTTTTAATGCATTAATATATATGCATATATATATATATATATATATATATATATATATATATATATATATATATATATATTCATATAAGTCCGAAACTTGACTACTTAGGTATAGGTATGATATACATAGATGAAAAGCAAATTCCAGAAGCTTTCTGCATTTTCAATAATATACAGGGTATTTCATTTGCAATAATCAACTTTCAGTCACTTTTTCAAGCAAACGAAATAACTGTATTTTTTTTACCACCCTGTATTGAAGTAATAGAGATTAGGCCGATGTGTAGCCCCCAAGTATCACCAAACTCTAGTCCAAATTTCGATATCATTGTGTTTCTTAACTCAAAGATATCATCGTTTTTAGAGGTCTTGATTTCTGAAGAGAAAAAAATGAATATAATATATATATATATATATATATATATCTATCTATAAATATATATATATATATATATATATATATATATATATATATATATCATATATATATATATATATATAAATATATATATATATATATATATATATTATATATATATATACATATATATATATATATATATACTCATATATATATATATATATATATATATATATATATATATATATATATATATATATATATATATATATATATATATATATATATATATATATATAGGGGTAAGGACTGTTGTACCAAGCCCATTAGCCGTTTGGAACCAGTTTTAACCGCAAGTCCAATGAGTTGAAAAAAAAAGTGAATATTTCTGAAAAAGTAGTGAATTATTATCTATATTCACTTCAAAAGAACAATTTCAAACTTCAATAACTTCAGAATTATTTCAAATATATTTAACTCTTCAGATATATGAGTTTATTCATTAAACTGTATTCTGAATTAGATTTCTTTTATTATTCAGAAAGAATTAACAATCTTCAATTCACTTGGTAGATCTAATCAGGACAAAGGTAAATTTGCAGGCATATAGCATCAATAATACGTATTAACATAAGTTTGATTATTATTTGTATTAGCCTTCAGATACTGGTTATTTGAATGATAGCAGAGTATATCATGTCACACGAAAAGAAAATATTGCAGTCCATTATGTGGATAAACCATTGATTGTTGGTAAAGACGTGAAGCAAGTAATTGACTGGCCGAAACGAGAAGATCATATGCAGCAACATTCTGGACAACACTTGATAAGTGCTATTTTAGAACGAGAATATAAAATTTTGACTGTTTCATGGTGGTTAGGAGAAGATGTTTCATATATAGAATTAGGTAAACATTAGATCAAAGTTAATATTTTAATGTCATATTTTAGAATTACATGAATTAGTATTTATATATTTGCAAAAAGTTCAATTCTAATTTTCCTTCAGCTGCAGAAAATTAATAGATAATTATGTAAAGGTTTCAGTGGTCTAGTTAAACTTTTTACTCAATTTTAATATATTACTGATTTAAAAAAGAAACTTGTAAGCAGCAGAACTCAGTCACTAAGGTCGTATTTTCCTAGTAAATTTGAAAGGACTCGAAAATCCTCAAAAACGCATGAAATTTCTACATAAAACAATTAAAGCCACCCAAAAGGAAATCTCTTCAATATCGAGTGTTAATAGCATCAAGGGCAACTATCATGTTCAATACATGAAACTGTGAATGGTAATAGAACAGTCTACCTAAAAATGCACCATTCTAGGGTTGTAAAAATACTTTGGCACTAATAGAATTCAGTTTGTTTCGGCTTTCAAACTATGAAATGTAAATCAATTCCAAATTGATTTGAATAATATTTAGCGCTTAAGGCGACCCATAGGTTTAATTGGAGAAAACTTCACTTATCCCAATACTACCAGATTGCTAAAAAAAAATTGTATCGTGATTACCAAAGGTTACTCTTTTTGTTACCTACAAAACTCGCAATGAAATCTCTGAGGTCTGTAAAAATGAAGGCTCCATCAACCAGCAATAAAAAAAATAATCATCATATGATTCGGAAAGCGTTAGTCTCGGTGCACACAAAACGCTGACTCCCTGATGACTAATATTGGCCTGTTACTCTAATGGTAATCAATGTTGAAAATATTGGCTATATCTTTTCCAACAACAATATAATTAAGAAATAACACGTTTTTTTAACTTAATTTCCACTATATTAGTTTATTAAATTAGTTTATTTTTGAGTCACTGAATTTTCTTTCTATAGAACTCTGTCTTCCTTAATTTTTATTAATGTACCTACTAGTTCAAAAAATGCCGATCTTCTGTTTTAAATGTGAAAAACTATAATCGTCTTATCGTGATATTTTTTTAAATGGCGACACCCAATTTCGACCTTGCCAATTGAAAGAGCTTGTCATTCTACGTACGTATGTAGGTTAGATAAAAAAAATGAAAAAAAATTATTTCAAATTTTACTGAATTTAATGATAATGATTAAAGTTAATGTCGCAATTGTGTACCGTTGGCTACCTGACAGTAACTAAGACGATTAATATTTTCTTGTTGAACATGGTCAATAGCTTCAGGAGGTATACGATGTCTCCTGACGAATTTTTGGTTTTAATTCTTCTAAATTCGCCCGCATAGTAACGTATAATTTGCTTTTTAAGTAGCCCCACAAAAAATAATCTAGAGGGGTCAAATCTGGCGATCTTGCTGTCCACTCAATCAGCCCCCTTCTCCCTGTCCAACGATTCGGGAACACCTCATCTAAATAAGTACGGACAGGTGCTGCATAATGGGCAGGTGCACCATCCTGAAAGAAAATGTAATTTCTCGGAAGATCACGTTCCTTATTTGGATATAAATTTATTAGTTCAGGAATAAAGTCGCTTCGAAAAAACTCCAAATATCTTGCACCAGTTAGGTTCATGTGAAAGAAATAGTGACCTAGAGTTCTTCCCTGGACTATGCCGCACCACACATTCTCTTTCTGAAGATATTGAGTGCGATACTCCATCATCCATCGGTAATTCTCAGTAACACAATAACGACAGTTTTGTATATTGACATGGACGTTCAAAACAAACGTAGCCTAGTCAGAAAAAACTACTTGTTGGGTGCGCATCTTGTCTCGAAATCAGATCATGTAAAGAATTTTTATTCGTTCTCGTGCAGTAAAATTCACGATTTCTTGATAAAATGACAAACGCACTACTCAATAAACAGTTTAAACACACTGCTTTTGCCAAACAAAAGATAAATCGATAAGAAGTTTTTATGTGACCGTAATAAAAAACATCATCGGTCGCTAAGGAACTGTCAGGCAACCATAATTTATACGTTACTAAGCCGGTGAATTTAGAAAAATTAAAAGCAAGAATTCGCCAGGAGACATCGTATACCTCCTGAAGCTATTGACCATGTTCAGCAAGAATTTATTAATCGTCCTTGTTACTGTCAGGTAGCCAACGGTACACAATTTCGACATTAACTTTAAACATTATCATTAAATTCAGTTGAATTTGAAATACGCTCTTTCAATTGGCAAGGTCGCTAGGTTGCAAAAATTGCCTATGACGTCATTTCTCCAAAAAATATTACGTCACAAATATGGGTTGTATGTCAAAAAGTGCCTTTGTTTAGAACAAAATCGACGTGCCAGAGGATGTTTTTGAAAATCTCTCAATTATAGAAATAATGAATTTATTCGTTACATTTCAAAAGCACTGTATATATATATATATATATATATATATATATATATATATATATATATATATATATATATCTTCTCTCTTTTTCAGCCACTCTTTATCCACTCCTGGACGTAAGCCTCTTTCATATTTCTCCATGCTGTCCTGTCCTGTGCTTGTTGAAACCATCTGTTTCCGGCCTGTCTTTTGATGTCATCAAGCCATCTTTTCTTGGTCTTCCTGTGCTTCGCTTTGTTTGTCTTGGTCGCCAGTGTGTTAGTTTGGTTGTCCATTTAGCTTGATCTTTGCCGGGCCACATGCCCTACCCATTGCCACTTCAGCTCTGCAGTACGTTCTATTATATCCATTATCCATGACTCTAGTTATTTGTCGGATATCTTCGTTTCTTTTTCTGTCTCTTAGAGTAACTCCGAGCATCGCTCGTTCCATCGCTCTTTGCATCACTCTCAATTGATTTGCTGTCCTTCTTGTCATTGCCATTGTTTCCAGTCCATAGGTCGCTATCGGTAATATACAGGTATCGAAAACTTTTCGTTTGAGGTTGATCGGTATGCTGCTATTTCTGAATATGTGGTTCATTTTCCCGAACCCCGCCCAGGCTAGTTTTATTCTTCGTTTAATCTCTGCCGTTTGATTTTCTTTACCTATTTTTATTACATGTCCCAAATATATATATATACTCCTCCACGTTTTCCAGTTTTGTACCATCTATATATATTTGTTCCTCGGCATTACTTATTATTTTGGTCTTTGCGATGTTCATTTTCAAGACGATTTTTTTTGCAGCATTATAAAGTTGTTCTAACATGTTACCCAATTCCTGCACGTCACTGCTTATAAGGACAATGTCGTCAGCAAACCGGAGATGGTGTAGATAGGAACCGTCGATATTTATGCCCTTTGTTTCCCATTGTAAGGTTTTGAAGACGTTCTCAAGCGCCAGAGTAAATAATTTTGGTGATATTGTATCGCCCCGACGTATTCCCCTATTCACTTTAATCTTATCTGTTTTTAGATCTTCATTTATTTTGACGTGAAAAGTGGCATTTTTATATATATATTTTTTAATAAGTTTGTGTACCTGGAGTCTATTCTGGCGTCGTTCATAGCTTGTATAAAGGCCCACGTTTCGACAGAATCGAACGCTTTGTGAAAATCCACAAATGCCAATTGAAGGGGTATGTTGTACTCCGTTGTTTTTTCTATTAATGTTCTAATAGCTTGTAGGTGATCTATAGTATTGAATCCTTTTCGGAATCCCGCTTGCTCTACTGGCTGATACGCGTCCAATTTATTTGTTAGCCTATTGGTTATTATCCTGGTGATGAGCTTATACACATGAGAGAGAAGGCTAATGGGCCGATAATTTTCAACGTTGCTGTTATCTCCTTTTTTAAAAACCAGGATCACTTCTGCGTTTTGCCATGCATCTGGAATTTTGCCTTCTTGTAGACATTTATTCAAAAGAACTTGCAAAGATTTCTCAATAACCACTCCTCCCATTTTCAGCATTTCACACGTGACTCTGTCTTCTCCTGGACTTTTTTGATTTTTCATTTGATTGAGGGTAACCTGTATTTCTTGCTTTGATATTTCTGGAATGTCTTCAGAGCCTACATTGCATATAATCGTGCTCGTAACCCTAGGGTCCGGTGTAGTAGATATGTAAAGACGGATGTAGAATTCTTCGATGTGTTCCGCGATCTTTTTACTGTCCGAAATTATGTTGCCCTGCTGATCTTTCATTTTGGTGATTATTTGTTAACCAGAGGATAGTTTTGACCTTAATACTCTCATATTTGCATTGTCCTCTATTACGTTTTTGATCATCTTGGTGTTATATACTCGGATATATTTTCTTACTTCTCTATGTATTCGTTTATTTAGTTCCCGGTAGTTTAATGCATCTCTGGAGGTTTTCTTTCTTTGTTCCATAAGCTGTAATGTCTCTGGTTGTATTTTAGAGTTCTTTTTGTTTTTTGATTTCAAGCAAATCTTCCTTGTCGCGATATGGATGTTGGTTGTGATTTTCTTATTCAGTTCATTTATGTCCATCCCCTTCAAATTTTCAGTTGGTTCTAGTTTCTTTTCTAGTTCGTTTTGGGAATCCATTTTCCTATGTTCAAGTTCTTCGGCCGTAAGGATCTTGTATGTACGGATGAGTTTATTTCTTTCAGTTTTCAGGTTGAGACTGAGGGTTGCTCTTACCAGTCTATGATCGCTGTTTGTATCGAATCGGTTTAGTACTGATACGTCCTTGCAAATTCTTCTGTTATTCGAAAGTATAAAGTCGATCTCATTTCTAGTTTCCCCATTGGGGCTTTTCCAAGTCCACTTTCTTTGTCAGTAAAGGTTTTCCTTATTTAAGTAATTTACTAGCATGTCTCTTCTTTGATTTCTTATACCTAGACCAAAATTTCCGACGTTGTCTGAGTCGGTTGTATTCCTCTGACCAATTTTAGCATTAAAATCACCATTTCTTTGAAATCATGGCTGTTGATAGGTCTTCAAGAAAGGTTTCTACTTCTTCATCGTCTGCCTGGCTTGTCGGCGCGTATCCATGAATAAACTGGATGCTATATCTCCTGTTTAATTTAAGGATCATGTAGATAACCCTGTTAGATATCGAATTTACTTCAGTTATCAAATGTTTAATTTTTTTATTAATCAGAAATGCCACTCCTCCTTGGCCTCTAGGTTGTATGGAATTATTTTGGTATAATATGTGTCCTGATTTCAGAGTAGTGGTTTTCTCTCCTGGTAGTCGTGTTTCGCAGAGCCCCAGGATGTCCCATTTTATGTGTTCTAGTTCTTCTTCTAGTTTAACAAGGATTTCTGGAGTGCTCATTGTTCGATATTGTATGTAGCTATATATATGTTGGTGGCATTTAGCTTGTGTTCTTTCTCATGATTTATCGAATTTTTGCCTACCCCAGAATCCGAAGTGAGGCAGACTGATCTAAAATCAGTGTGAGATTTTACACGCTTGGTGTTACTCACCTGGGGTATCTTGTTTAAATTCGACATTTCAGCATGAGTCAATGGAAGGTTTTTTTTGGCATTATATATATATACATATATATATATATATATATATATATATTATATTTGACATTTTTCTAGGTCTTCGTCCATGTTGTCTTATTCCCTTTCTCAACCGGATGTTTATCTCATCTGGGAACAATCTTGTTTGATGTGGGTGTATTTATTGACTTGCACGTGCGTAGATTATACCGGTAGTTCTCTGTGGTCCGAGGTTTCCTATGTTTCACCCTAGTTCCGCTCGTCGTGTTTTTGCTCGTATTCGGTGCATCCGTATTCTCATGTCGTGTGTTTTTATTCAATAAGACTTTTCATATCTGTAACCAATTCAGGGCATTATCCCGTTTATTGAAAATCATAGTACATATAAATACATATATATAAATATATATATATATATATATATATATATATATATATATATATATATATATATATATATATATATATATATATATTTATACATAGTATGTATAAATCCACGATGAGTAGGGGGCTTGTATTATTCAATAAACTGCCCATAAATATAAAGTACTGTCAGAGCTACCGAGATTTCAAGAGATACTTGATGGAGTATACTTTTGAAAACTATTTGTAATAAATTAAATGTAAACTGTTAGTTGATAATAGCTTTGTGCTAAATAAAGATTATTATTATTATTATTATTTTCTATCGATTCCATAATGAGTCTCTTGTTCAGTTTTTGAACAGACGCCAGTTTTTAGAATTTTCGAAGTCTATTTTGTGGATATTGGATTAATTTGTCAGTTACTTTGGGATAATAGTTACATTTTTAAGGTATAAATGGGAAACACTATTATAAGGTACTTTGTTTTTATCACTATTTTTATTTGATTATTTGCAACTGCAGTTTCATAGAACTACTACATTTTCAATCAAGTGTTTTGCTTTTGTATTCTATTTTTCGACTTCTAGAACTAACGCTAATTGCACATTACACGATTTCGCTCGTGCGGGAAAAACCGCACGGAAAATTTTTCTTAGTCGACTGATGAAGAGTATGGCCGGTTTAACATTGTACGATTACAACACGGGCACGGTTTTTAGCCACGATACAATGAAGAGGACAAATATGATACGTAGCGGTTCCAAAATCGTCCGATCCGCGCATGACGTCATCTTGTGAGATATGTATGGCGCGCTTTATTATTAGCAAGTAGAAATTTGAAATATTGGTTGTTTGGAAGGTTTTAAAGTTACTACTTGTTTGTGATGCAAAATTATTGAACTCAAAATAAGTAAATACAGGGTGTCCGATTATATTTTTCACCTGTCCTATAACCCAGATGCCGCAAAAAAATGAGTCCCTTCTTAAAATGAAAAGTTTCAACGGTTTCTCCTCTTGCACACTACAGTATTGAACATTGGCGTAGCGTGGGGGGACTTTGAAGCTTCAGCCTCCCTCTTATGACACTATAAAATATGTCTGAAATGTGTTTTCATATGAACAATAAAAATTTATAAAGGCAGTATTGACCAAGATCTAAGTTTAAGTTTAGGTCTAGTAACTAAGGCGACAACAATCGTAACAAGGCTGAAAACAATATAGTTATCTAGCAACTAGACTTAGACTTGGACCAACCATTTGATAAATCTTACTAATAATATCATTGCAAATAAAACGATGTAAAAATTCAGTACATATATTTATTTTATTATTTTTTATATTTTCGTTTTCTAGAAATAGCAACATCATGTAAATCATGATTCAACTGCCTTTTCTAAAAAACATTCGGGAACGAAAGAACAACAATTTGATCTTCTCTTCACACAACACATAAGAACTCATTTCCACTAATTTCTTTAAATAATTCTTGGATATCAATAAACTGTCCTTATTTACAGATTTGAATATTTTCTCAAGTTCTTCCAACTGGATCATAAATTCTGGAGATGGTTTCGATAAGCCTCCTTCACTTAAATGTGAAACCCAAGTATAGTTCGATGTTGAAGTTGCAGAGGTATCAAGATGTTTCATTTTATGGCAAATATACCCAGCCAGGTTTTCTAATCCGTCATACTGAATATCACTCAGTTCTATATCAACTGAGTTAAGTGCTGTTGAGTCAGTAGACTACTCGGGTCTTTGTTGTCGTCAACTGAGGAAAAATATTGTCCACATAAATTAACTTCCTCAATAGGTAAATCAGGAGTATCATCCTCCTCAATGTTGCCAAAACTTGAAAGAGAGCCCTCATTTCTACCGAGAATGTAGGACCTCAATCTGTATTTAAACTCAAGGACATCTGGATGATCATGAAGCCCTCCCTTAGCCCGTAAAACTCCAAAAAAGTTTTCCAAAACGTCTTGGTTTAGCCTGTATGTTAAAAGGTATTTTGTGGAAAATCTTGCCTTCAGATGCTCAAATAACAATCTCAAAGAGGTATTTGTCATAATTACACCTAAAACAAAGAAAACTGAGAAATTTGATTTTTATGTAAATCCAAAGGACTGCTTATAAGTTATATAAAACTCTTATTGCCAAATTTTGACCTTCCTCTTTGTATTCTTAAACAAAATTGATTGAGAATTAAAGTAATGTTGGATAACACAATATTATAAACACCCCTCTTTCCCTTTTAACACACATGTCAAAAAATTTTCCTCCGCGTCACTTAATTTATGTATGTTTATAGATTGAAAAATAACAGAAAGCTATAAAGGTAACAAAAACTTTATTTTTGATATAATACTGTACCTACCTTTTTGAAATGGAAGAAAAGTTTTTTTGCCCTTCACTCTCATGTTCTCTATAGTATCGTTCATTTTAGTGAGAATACTGTCTTGGGTTCTTAATGCAAGTCCATAAGGTTTGGTTCTATCTCTACTGTCACTTTTAGGAACTCGTACATTCAATATATCGATCCAATCATTCACCTTTAAAGACATAAGAATAGCTAACTATTTTTGAAGAATATGGAATTAAACAAATAATATACATACCAATTTGAAGAAATCTGCACTTTCTACCCAGTTTGGTTGTTTTAAGGACCCCATTGTTCCACATCGAGAAATGGCCATTGATATAGTGTGTGAAAATAACTTTGTGGCATGTTTTACTTTTTGACGGGCAGCTCTTTGTACATTTAAGGACTCTTTTGAAATTTTGTGTGTTATTCTCAAGTCAGAAGTGCTTGTGACTTCCAAGAGTTCTGCAATTGTGGTTTTATTTATTTCTTTCCCATTTACTATGAACCCATGGTCAACAAAGTGATTCCTTATCAACTATTAGATGGGAAACATCAGCAAATACAAAAACTGGTTCACCATTAGAGGGATTTGTGAAGCTAGTGTTATTATGATTCACATTCAGTTCACTATGAAGAGATCTATTTCCACCTCCCAGATCACTTACCATAGCCACAACTTGAAAACCTGCAAGAAATTATTTTTAAAAATCCGGACACCCTACTGCGTAGCACTAGGAATGATAAAACCCCTCGGCATGTCAATATTTTTTGAATGTATTATATAAATTAAATAACAATGAAAGTCGTTTTTACGACTGAAATGAGACAGAATTGCAATAAATGTATTAATAAGTCGATATTACGAATAAAATCCGTGAAAATTTAGCAAAAAAATTCATTGATTGACTGTCGAATTTGAATATCCTATACCGGCTCATTTTGCTGCAAATTATTAATCAAATTGATAAGATGGGAAGCAGGCACAGATAAGAATCAAGCTGAAGCTATCAACGTCGCTTGGTTACTGTGGCACACAGAGCACTTCGACGTATATTTTGTAGGACTTCGTACATATCGACCTTGGCGCATGTCGTAATGTCTATCTAAAAAACGCTATAATTTTTTATTCTTCGTTGGGAAAAATTGGAAACAAAATTTCTCTTATGAAATCACATGTATTTTATCGATATCCGTTGGAATTTTTAAAATCGGACCAGATCCCAACTTTTTTTCTTGAAACTTTAGCTTCGCCTTGGGGTAAAAACGCTATATTTTTTTATTCTTCGTTGGGAAAAATTGGGAATTCGAATTCCCTAATGAAATCATATGTGTTCTATCGATATCCGTTGGAATTTTCAAAATCGGGCCAGATCCCAAATTTTTGTCGTGAGACCTTTAGCTTCGCCTCGGGGTAATAAACTGTTTCATGAAAAATTAAAATATCCAAAAAAGCATATTAATTTCCTAGAAGTAATTAATTACCTGAGGATTCCACAAAGGAGATTATCTCAAATAATTTATCTTTAGTAAGCTTGAAATCATAATCATAAAATATAGGCTGCTTCCAACTTTTGAAAAGTCCCCTTGACATTACTACTTGTGCATAGCTATATGGCTTCAAAGTTTCATCCTTGACTTTGTCATATAAGTAACATTTTCTAATTTTTATTTCATCAAATGATATAACACATACTTTATCCAGAGTACTCATATCTGATAGCTTCATAATATTAAAAACACTTTTTAATATTCCAGGAGAAATTGTTTTGAGCCAGCATCGAAGAGTGGATACTGCAGGGAAGGGATACCCTTTCTTTGAGAGCAATCTGTATGATCTGGGACCAGCAGAATATATTACGATAGCTTTTGAAATGTCTTCGACAGACCATCTTAGGCGAGCCTTTGATCCCCCAAGTTTTTTTTGTTGTTCGCTGCTAAATAGATTTCCTATAATATCTTGTCTATGTTCTAACATTTTCAATTTTTTTTGAAGGCTAGCTATTATTCTATCTCGATCATCTACTTGTATGTCAGTATTGACTCTAAAAAATAGTATTAAGAAGGAAAATTAAAACCAAACCAAGAATACTGAAACTCCAAACTACAGCTGTAAATTATGATGAAAATATGAAATATGTACCCTATTTCTCGAGTAGATACATCTACCCGAGCAACTATCAAATCCACTTCCTCATTGATCGGATGATATTCACTTATACTAAAGTTAACTCTATCACCATCTGAAACATTGACTCTACAAACACAAAATACCTATTATTAATTATTACATGATGCATGCAAGGGACAACTGAACTTGACCAGCAAGGGTTAGTTAATAGACATGCTAGGAGCCTGTTTCTCAATTGAGAGTTACCTGCAAGTTGAAATAACCCTGGGTTGAACAGCCCCTAAAATACTGTATTTTTTGTTGGTTTTTTATCAATTATTAGAAAATATGATACGTCTTGTAGCTGTGAAGCTATCAAATATTTCATCTTGGGGTCACCTTAACCCAGGGTTATTTCAACCTCGATGAAGAAACTGGCCTACGTAATAATACTGTTCGCAAAAAATAGGCTATTGTTTTTGCCAACAGCTTCAAATTAACAATGAGTGAAAACCAATCCAAATCAAACCAAATTAGTATACAAATAACCCAATACCTATGTGTACTGCCAAATATTATACCCCAAATGAAAAATACCTACAAAATGATGTATATATCTAATGATAGGACATAATGTACAACCACCAAATTAGCTTACCCTTCCAAAACAGTTTTTATCAACTCCTTTCTTTCCCTTTCTCGTGCCCTATTCTTAATGCGTTCTTCCCTGCGAGATGCACTCTTTTCTTGGAGTTTTTCAGATTTGTTAAGTAGCGGTATGATTTTTGATGGTACAGCCTCCTTTTTTAGGGGTCTGTATTTTTTTGGCTTGTATCCAAGCAGTTCGTGTTTCAGGTTTCGCTCATAATCCTCATCACAAAAATGTTTGGAGCAAATCCAAGCAGTTTTCAGGTTAAATTTGTCATCTCGTTTGCAAATATGTTTCCATTTAGCTTCCAATTCTTTGTCTTTTGGGAAGCTGAATAACTTCGTATCAGGCGAAAATCCTTTCGTCTGATTGTCGACACCACATCCAAAGACAGCACACCTCATTTTATTGAATTTATTCACTGGAAAATGCCTTGGAAAATGGAAAAACTATCAAAACATTCGTAAACAACGATTTATGTCCGGCCACAGATGTGAGTTAACATCAAGTAAACATGGTGCCGAACTCACAAGGTGACGTCACCTGTTGGAATTAGACACGCCCACTGGTGCGCGATATCATATCTGTCTTTTTTATTTTATCGTGGTTTTTAGCCGTGTTGCAGCCGCCCATTGCTACTGGAGCGACACGGGAACCGTATCGCCTCTTCAGCTCAGTGGCCTACTTGACCAAATGCACGCTTTTACATTGGACGATTTTTAGCCGTGTGTCGTGAACGAGTTGTCTGTAGATAACACCGCTTGTTTGCGTTTAATTTCAGTTTGTTTATTCGTGTTGCATAGGAAAATGGAATCAATTGACGCTGAAGTTTTGATATCGCTTCTTGAGGCAAAACCTATTTTATGGGATAAAACTTTGACAATTTATAAGTATAGAAAAAAATGTAAAACGTTTCTCATTAATTGGATAAACCCATTGAAGACGATTGCGTCTTTTTTTCCGATGACGGTAAATTACCCATAATGCAATAATTTGTTCGCGATCCATAGTTACATCTACGACTGGTTTCCTTTCAACAAAACAAATGAAAATGTTGATTTTGAACGATTCAAAACCGTCCAATGTGAAATCCAACAGATCGCGGTAAAAACTCGTGCGGGTTTTTCCCGCACGGCCGAAATTGTGTAATGTGCAACTGGCGTAGGCCAACGTACTCTGTTTTTTAGTCATCGCATTTTTGTGTTCTTCTATTCTGCATGATACGTACGATTCGTTTGGCCAACATTCATTTTATTACAATCCTTGCGTGGTATAGGTACCTACTACAAATATCTCGATTTTCTAAGGGAATTATGCACTTGAGATTGCCGAGGATATTTTAGGTTATTTTTTATGGATCGAAGATGGGCTTAATATTTCGCTTTTTTAATAATATACGTTCTATATTATGTGTGATACAGACTTAATTCTGAATTAAATCCCTAAAACTGCAGTAGGGAGGATACTTCTGGAAATAGATGTACAATCAGAGTCACACATTGGTACCGAGAAGTGTGAAGCGACTAAAAGGTCGTCAAAACTCGAGATGAGACAGTTATCCGCAAAACTGCTAATTGCACTTTTTTCCATCTATATTAACTCTTATATTACATTTGACCGATATTATAGATGTTTGAATGGATAGTTTGTTTTCCAAGAAAAGATACAGTGCAGCTCTTCACTATTCTAGTGGAAGTATTCAAGTTTGTTGCAACATACTTCATTCGAGAAGAGACTGATTTCTTTGAAATTTGAGTTGTATAAAACGGAAATCTCTACTTTTTATTACTTTATATTATTTGCAGATACCCCTTCATTCAATAATCAGTTGATGGAAGAAGTCGAAGACAAATCGAATAATTACATTAAGGAAGGAAGAAATGTAACAGTGGAGGTATACAACGGAAATATTTCTGTGGATGAGCTAAGTGATGTGAGTATTCAAAGAAAATTAACGAAAATCTAATATCACCATCCTAAAGGGTACTTCATTCAGTGTACACACACACACACACACACACACACACACATATATATATATATATATATATATATATATATATATATATATATATATATAATTTTATTTTGTGACACGTATTTGTTTTTAACCATATCTTTTTGATGTCGGCGAATAGTTTATACGGTTTCCACCTGTTGAGTTCAACCTCATTTTTCGTAAGTAATATCTTTTTAGAGGCATTCTTAATGTTGTTTATATCTTTATGATTATTATTGTAGAGTTCCTGATGAAGAGCCAATAAAGACTCGAAAGCTTGAACAGAAACAAGAGTTTTCTTTTAATCAGCCCTAAGACTGCATACCTGACTAAGCATTTTCTCCCTTAACTTAGACAGTCGTCTAACCTTAACAATTATATATATATATATATATATATATATTTTTAGGATTTCAAGGTCAACCGCCTTATAATTTAAAGAAAATCAAAGTAAAACAAGCACCCTAAAATATTAATTTCTTTGGGAAAAAAATTGTTTTCACTTCCGAGTGTCTACCTTGATCCGCGACACGACATATTCCTGAGATTTTTCGTGCCTTTCCAGAGAACGTGATAAAATTTTTAAATCGTCAAATCCTAAGCGGCCCCAAACAGAGACATTTTCCCTAGTAAAAAGTAAACACTGCCAACAAAATAATTTATTTTTTACCTGTGATCCAGATAGCCAAGGATGTCTCTCATAATTTCTGATATTAAAACCGCGATTCTGATGTTTGTTACGCTGCACCAAATTGTTTAATTCCGGGGTAGGTCGCAATGTTTTTATTAAAACTTTATCATTTTAACTTAGTGCACTAAAGTTATGGGATAACAAATATTCCACCAAGTCAACATTGAAATTTTTAAAATTAACTTCAGTAACCGAACTCATTTTAAAAACAATACGCCAGCAAAATAAATTAAGTTTTCGTCCACGACTAGTGATAACGTCCAACGGTTCATGTCCAACGAATTCACTGGATTTTACCCGAAAGCCTATAGTTGTGATTGGTCGACATTGTGTGAGAATTAATGTAGGTAACCTCTTTGAACCGAGCAGCTAGCTTCAATCGGTGTTGCATTTACCCGTCTTTTCTATTTCAATGAAGTGAATAAGGTATATTCTTTCGCTGCGTTTCCTTTTCTCTCTGGCATGGCATATGGTATAATGAACGCGTCTATACCTTATTAAGCCTCTGCAGCATTGCCACTGTTGATATGAAATCTTGAAATGAATGAAATGCAGTAAATGTAAATACCTTCTATCGTAATTAATGAATTAAATTATATAATGTAGGTTGAAAGGAAGGTAGGTGCATAAAATAATATGAGGCTAAGCCGCCTCCTCAATAATATTCCGTGTATCACTACTATATTGTATTGAATAGTCAGCATATTCATTTTAATCAAAATCATATTTTGTTGACCTTGAAATCCTAAAATTTTTTGCCTATGGTGTATTTTTTAACACCTCTTGTAGCCTCCTTAAACCAACACCTCACGAGCCGCCACTGATATATTAATATATATATATATATATATATATATATATATATATATATATATATATATATATATATATATATATATATATATATATATATTATATATATATATATATATAATATATATATATATATATATATATATATATATATATATATATATATATATATATATAAATCTCTTGAAAATTATTAGCAATAACAGGCTTGTTGAATCTTAAAAAACTCGATTTTATTAAAAAGTTGACGTTTCGCCACGACATTCGTGGCTTTATCAAATTCGTGGCGAAACGTCAACTTTTTAATAAAATCGAGTTTTTTAAGATTCAACAGTTTGATAAAGCCACGAATGTCGTGGCGAAACGTCAACTTTTTTAATAAAATCGAGTCAACAAGCCTGTTATTGCTAATAATTATCAAGAGAATAAAAATAGTTTACAGGCCACAACAATTCGAATAAATATATATATATATATATATATATATATATATATATATATATATATATATATATATATATATATATATATATATATATATATATCAAATATTAAATATATTGTGTCTTAAATATCAAAGTAGCTTGCGATTATCGGAGGCAAATTGGACGGTAGACGATTGGAAAAAAATTTTATTCAGCGATGAAACGCGTTATAAAATTTTTAATTCTGATGGAATGAAGCGTGTAAGACAGCCAATCAACACAAGGAATAATCCCAAATACGTTACACCCACAGTTAAACATGGTAAAGGCAGTGTTTTTCTTGGGGTTGTTTCTCATGGAAGGGGGTGGGTCCATTAAACTTCATTAATGACACTATGGATCGATTTGTATATAGAGATATAATGCAAAATGTAATGATGCCTTATGCAGGGTAAAAAATGCCTTTGCATTTTATTCTCCAACAGGATAACGTTCCAAAGCACTGTTCACGAATTGTTCAAGAATGGTTTCAAGAAAATAGCGTTTTGTTCAGTGGCCTGCACAATCACCAGACCTCAACCCCATTGAAAATCTATGGGAAGAAGTTGAGCGTGGAATTCGTACACAATTTTTCACAAACAAACAATCGTTAGTGAATAAAATCAATGAAGTTTGGACAATCCTTCCCGAAGACACTGTTCAAAAATTGATTGTGTCAATGCCGCGACGTTGTCGGCAAGTAATAAATAATAATGGATATTCTATTAACTATTATAACTAATGTGTTTAATGTTTTTTTATTGTAATACATAAAATAAAATACTGTTGACACAACTTGTTGGTTTACTTTTGTCGTACTTCAATTCATCGATTTTCATAATTATAAATATTTCTCTACCTCCATTTTGTTTGAATTTGTCCAAAATATTGTGGTATGTTACTTATATTATGGGCAAAATGTTCAGAAATAAACAAGTTATTAACAATGAATATTTTGATATCGTAAACTGGAAATAGAAATGTTAAAAAAATTATTTCAGTGAATTTTCGAATTGGTGTCTTTGAACTTCTAGTCATTTTGTGCACCTAAGCCACAATTGTTCATGGGTGGTTCTTCTTATTGGTGGTCCATGTCTTCAAATTCTGTTCTTACTGATAGGTCCGGGGGGCGAGGTGGTCAAAAATTTGGTCCATTGTTGGCTATCCATTGATCATAAAATAAGTTTTCCAGATAATTATTCACAAAGTGGGCATTATGTGGAGTTGCCGCCCATAATGTTTATAGAAAAGGTTTCCAAGATCAGCCAGGGGCAAGTTGTCTAAATAATGTCAACTTCAAAATTCATGTGTTTATGTTTTTGAGGATATGGTGTCACAAATATATCACATGTTCTTGAAATAACTTTATCACATTGTCCATAAATAATAAATAAGTTTAAATGATCTTCGTTTGTATAATTTAACCAGGGTGCCAAATGACAAATACGATCATGGCTTTCCCATATCTAATTGTTAATTGTTGATTAAATGTAAAATTGCTATATAAAAATGTGAAATTGCCATATAAAAATATAAAATTGGCAATATTTCGAAAACTAAAAATTCTAGGTATAGATAACCTGATACAAAGTTACCTTAATTTTTGATGCTAAATACTACAAAATAAGAAAAATGGGGGGTTTCCGTTTAAAAAAAATTGATTTCATCAGTTTTCTCAATCTCATTCTAGATCTTATTTTGTGAACACCTTGTATGATTAGTTATCCAAATATTATACAAAATCTATTAAAGTAAGTCCTTCTCAACAAGGAATCCAACCCAAAATAAGTAAAAGGGCTTCCTTATAGGAACAATTGATAATTATATCAGGACTTGCAATCGTCATTTTTTACATAAAAATTTTAATATGTCAAAATCGCTTAGAGTCAGGTAAACGATCTGCCTAGAATCTTGAGTAGAATTCAAAAATGTAATATATAGGGTATCCCATTTAAAATAAACGACTTAGGGTCTATTTCCGGTATAACCGGAAATGCCCAATAAATGAAAATATTTTAGCTGAATAGGCCCTAAGACATCTAGCCAGTTTCCAAAATTATTAATTTTTCCTACATGCAGTTCCAGAGATATCGATCGATGCAGTTCCTGGTGGTCCACACTGTATAGGTATGTACATATATTAAAAATCAACGTTTCAATACTTCGGTAGCTGATTCTTGACCTCAAAATAAGTAAAAAATTCCATATAAACATGAAACGGCATGGGCCGTTTTGGAGATGTAAGCGATTTTCGGTTTTCAATTTAACTACTAGCGCAACCAAATACGATATTCGCGTGCAAGTTATTAATCCTCCCGATCATCAAGCCAGAAGGACATTCTGTCAACGGGTTTTAACAAAGATTGCTGAACATCCGCATTTTACTTCTAATATCTTTTTCACTGATGGCTTTACCAAAGAAGGAATTTTCAACTTTCATAATAGCCATATTTGGGCGGATGAAAATCCACACGCCATTCATGAATCCAGGCATTAACAGCGACGTTCCGTTGTCTGAGCATTGCATGTCTGGATATGCTTCATTATCTTTTTTATTAGAAAAATCACACTTCATAATTGAGCAGATAAAAATAATTGATTTCCAATGCCACCTGCCATATTACTTTATAATTTTTGATTATCTGAAAGAGTATAGCAAAATAAACTCAAAAATTTTAATAAAATATGAAATAATAGGTATAACTATAAATAGTTAGGAATAAAAAGCCAAGAAACTAAAACGGTGGTGATAGAAACGCACATATAAACAAAATACTTGAATACAATAGACGATTTTGATGTCTAAAGTAGTCATCTGCTGTATTTGAATCACATATGAATCTTCTGAATACTTAGCTCAAATCGGAATTGAGTGATATTCTAATACCCCATTTATATTCAGCTACTGCTGCTCGCGCTTACGATTTTCTGCCCATAATACTTCCTAATTATCCTCGTAGGTAGCTTTTATGCTGTTTCACTTCTGTTTATTCTCCAGCAATGTATGAAGTCAAAATTACAGCGGCGCCAGCGTGTTGTGTTTTAGGTTTGAAAAAATTAGGTACATATGTTAAAAATATATGCATAAAAAATGGCTAGCAGGAGAAAAATGTTCCATGCTTCTCTTGATTGGAAACTTAAAATATAAGGGAGAGTTGTTCAAACCATTGAAATATAAAGAGATCTCCCGGAGAGTTCTCAATGGCGTTTTATTCTTTATTAATAAACTTGAACATTGTACTTTGATCTAATTCAGAACTTAAGACAAAATTTCGGTAAAAGCATTTCATGTAACACGGCATTCAACGGCAGCATGTTAACAGTCGCTGCCACTCGTGCTGCCTGTCATCTGACTTCCGTTCGAAATACCGCCGTCGAAGGAAGCGTGCGGCTGTGGCAAAAGCATGATCATTTACATACTTGTGCTGCCTACTTTTCTGCTTACTGAAATGAAAGTGAATTGCATGTAGATGTGTGAAGCATTTGAGCATCTTTGCTAGATATCCTCTCATAAAGTGAAAAAAGAATGAATATAATTATTCAATATTTTGGTCACTTTCAGTATTCAAATACCTTATTCTTTATATCACCAAATTGGAATAATATTCAATTTTTCAGCAATTGAGGAAATCGAGTGTTATTACTTAATATGTAATATACATTATCTACAGCTCGCCTTCTAGGTCCAGAGTACTGATGAACAAAACTCCAATATCTGGAAAGGCTTCGAGGAGGTCATATCCTCACTCCTTCAAGTTTCTTGACCAAAGCATTCTTTTCATTGGCTTGCAATGGCGAGGCATTCTGTAACCAGGTGAACAGGAGTTGTCTCCTCCTCTTGACAGAATCTACACTCGTTAGTTTCTGATAAACCTATTCTCATCACATGCTTCATGGGGCGACATTATCCTGTAAAGACGCCAGTGAGGAGGTGTAATTTATTCTCACTGAGATCTAACTATCCTTTGAATCTTAGAGTTTTAAAGTTCTGAAGGAACGTTTCGGAGTGACCCATCTCTGGAAAATTCCGCAAGAGTGTTTCTCTTTCGGTTTCCTTCTTCCGGAACTATTTCCTTTGGGTGCATTCTCCTATACCACAGAAAGGTTCTGTTCCAGGAAGTGTGTGTGCTACCTTTCTGGCAAGTAAATCGGCTTCTTCATTTATGTATGATTCCCGAGTGATCGAGAAACCCAGACTAGAAAGACCTTGTTATTTCATAGAGTGCTACAGTGACTATTAAAATCATTCAAATGATTTCAGTTTTCACTTATCAATTATAATTGCCAAATAGTGTTTAATTATATTAGGTTCTCAATGATCTTTCATATTAGAAGATTATTATATCTCGTAAAAAACCAGATTTCAGTTGAACATATACAGAAATACGGTATTCGAAACATTCATTGAACATCTGTTCTTATTGTAAATTGGCGAGGCAAAACAATGGAATAATTTATTAATATTGAATTTTTATTGAGAATAAAACAGTTTCTGTTCTGCGGAATAAACCTTGCGCATTGCATATTGTGTTAATATTTTCAAGATAATCAAATTTCATATATTTCATGAAGATAAATATTCATAATCGAATGAATGTTGAATCTTCAGGCCTATTAGTTTGTTGAATATCGTAGTTTGCTTGTAATATATTCTTATGGAGAAATCTGATCATATGTTCATTCTTGAATCGAAATGATAGCTGAAACACGATGCCAATCATTTAAAAGAACAAAACTATAAAAAGCCAGTGAGCTTCGTTGTATGGAAGACCGAGAAATTTGCAAGTTCAATCCGCATGTCAAACAAAAAGCTAAGAAATCCACTCTAGCTGTGCTATTTCCATACTAACTATAGTTTGAACAAACAAACGCGCACTTTCTGGCAAAGAGATGGAGCGATGTCCTGGAGATCCATATCTTGAACGAGATCCAAAACCAGTGAGGCTTTTCATTCCAGCAAAGAGACGTCGTCGCATCGAAGAAGTATCAGCAGTTGCCAGCTGCGCATGAGTATGTCTCCGATCTGAATAATATTTAACAAACGGAATCAAATGGTTTGTCAAAATACCTCAAAAACTTGGATATTTCTTTATTATACAGTATGTAGCAAAATACGAGGTCAATATACTGATTCAGCTAATTTTAAATTTTATACTACATACTATATAAAGTAAACTCTATTGAACCTCAAGCAAACTAATTAAATTTGTAAGTGAAAAATTGAACGAATTTGGTATTAATAACCCATGAAAAAGATTCCTCTTCTCGTTATTAGGTGAGTAGGTATAAACATGATTGAAAGACAAGTTTTCTCAGAAATCAAGATATTCTCTGAATCTCATGAAAATAAAATAACCAAACTATATATATATATATATATATATATATATATATATATATATATATATATATATATATATATATATATATATATATATTATCTTGTATTTTTGCGAAAAAACATGATATAGATAAAGATATTGATAGTATCCGAAGAGAAACACTCTTTGAATAAAAAACCGGATATTTTCTGAATTACATGAAAATTAAATACTCAAACTATTTTTCTAATATCTTCTTTTGATTTAAAAATAAATTACATGTATTGTTGATGATACAATTTTAAATAATTATAATATGTGAATATATATATATATATATATATATATATATATATATATATATATATATATATATATATATATATATATATATATATATATATAAACAATGTTAATCGATAAACATATTACAACGCTTAGATAATAATTTTCGAAAACGACGAAAATCATTTTAACATTGAAATACTGCGTTTATAATACCCTTATTAAAAAATCCTAAGGTGAATCATTCCAGACAAGCTGAAATTTTAATAATTTAAAAAAACCAATGCTATATTCTACTCGTGGAAACATTTTTCGATAAAAGGATGGCTGTCGCATCGGCATGAAATCATTCCTATTCCTATGGATTATCAGTTTAGTTCATGAACACACCTTGTATTTTAAATTCATGTTTTTTAATCCATGAGTAATTTTTGCTAGGTACATTTTTATTAATTATAAGATGAAATGTATAACTGTGTTAAACGCTTTTTTTCACTAAAAAAATACAATGGTTTCATCACTTTGTCCTAATGTCCTGACCAGGATAAAAAGGACTAATTTTACATATTAATCATATGTCATCTATAGAATGACAGTAAATATTTGTGATTAATATTACTTTTAATTCCGTTTTGAGACTTAACAATAGGAAAATGGATTATAGTTTACAAAGACATGCATCAATATCAACTAAAAAGTAAAATATAATCCATTTTATTGTAAAAAAAAAACGAGTGAGCAGCAGAGCTCCTTCACTAAGGTAGTTTTTTTTCGAACGAAGTGCATCCGCAGAGATGCGATTAGAAAGGAATAAATTATGGTTTGTAAAACCACGCATTAATAGCAAACCGAAATAAAAATCAGAAAATAATTCATTCAGTTGAAGAGAGAAAATTTCGCGATATGTATCTCGTACTGAAGAAGAACAATTAGAAGATAATTTATTTTATTTAAAGTGCATCGTACTGATAGCGAAGCGTGTCGAGATGCGATTCGAAAGTAAGTTTACTCGAAGTGCAGCCCGGTTGAGGAATAGTTAAAAATATTTTGAGATGATTTAGCTGTACTACCTGCAGAAAACAGATAGGGACATCTCAACTATCTATTGCTTGTGCAAAATGCCAAAAACATTTTCATGCTGAATGCGTTGGGCTCTCAGTTGGCGGAGTTGAATTTTCTGAAGATGCCGACAAATGGGTATGCCTTTTTTGTAGTTCTCAGGAGAGGAGACTCCGTAGTAATTCTTCCAGTTCTGGGCTTTCTTCTTCGCATCCAGCTCAACATTCTCAGTCTCAGGATAGTAGCACGCCTTTTACATCACAACATTTCAACACTCTTCTAGATAATATTCAAAGGGTAGCTGCTAGTGTTGAACGTATCGAAAAACGCCAAGACGACCTCTTCAGCCAATTGGCAAATTGTACTGCAACAATAAAGGAACATAGTGTTATACTCACTAAGCATCAGAGCGCGATAGACGAATGTCAGTCGGAAAATTGCAAGTGTATATCAGGCCACCTCGCACTGGGCGAGAAGGTTGCCACCATTTCTTCGAAACTAGATACTGTTCATCGACTTCTTCTAATCTTTCAGACCACGTTGACAATGAACGGAAATTCTGAATCGTGTGGGGAAATCTCACAACCTCATTTTATGTAATATCCCTGAGAATGCTGACGCATCGCTCCGACACTACCAGTGTTCGTGATATTGTGGAGCACATTCAGCAGGGTGCTAGTTCCACTCTCATCGGTTCAACTCGATTACCATCCCAAAAAATAATAGTAAAACCAGGGTGGATTAGAGCTACATTTTCGTCTCCTGATTATGTTTCGGCTATTTTGAGAAATAAATCTAAACTGAAGGCTCGTCCTGTGTTCCGTCACGTAGTAATTTATGATGATAAAACAAAAAAGCAAGTATCTGCCCTTAAATTCTCTTCGTGCCGAGTTGAGGCGCCGTCAACAAGCAGGTGGAATTCAACCTAACTATAAAATATATACAGGTTATCCCAAGTATAGTTCCTTCTTCACCTCCTCCAGCGTTATCATCAAAAAACTGAATAATGTCTTGGTTTGGCCGTTGCTTTACACGAATATACAATCACTTTCTTCCAAATTTTCTGAACTATTGTCCATTATTCAACTACAGAAAACCTTTCATTATATTGATGACAGAAATCCTGGCTCCATCCATCGATTCCAAACGGCCGCATTCGACATAACCTAATACACTCTTCACCGAGTTGCTAGTACCAGCACTCCTGTATTTACTTGAGCCAGGAATATCACCTCATCGTTCAAGGACAGAATTTTACACTTTTCATTGGATGCATTTAATCGACCTCGTCCTTGCTCTGAAGATACTCAATTGACAGCTTTCCTGTCCGAGAGCTCCGAGAAATATAACAACTTGTTCATAGCTGGAGAGTTCAAATTGTCCCGATCTTCAATGGCCTGTTTTATTCAGGCAACCCTCACCAAAACGCGCCATCGTTCCCATATATGCTGAACTGATGACCAATAGCAGTCTCCAACAACTAGTTCTTCAACCTACCAGGTATTCAAGAGCTCTCTGGATAGATGGTCTGAACTTCATCGTTAATAAATTTAATTTCAATTCAAGCTCATTCGATTTGTTACTCAGTTTATTTATATGTTTGTATCACTTCTCGAATTCTTTTTTAGTTTCAATTTTATGTTTATATTTTTGAGTTTATAGGTAAACCTCAACTCTCATTTTTGTAATAATAATAATAATAATGAACTGAATCCACGTACCAAATTTCAACCCCACTAAAAGAACAAAAATATCTTCCTAAAATGACGGCGGTTTGAACAATTCACCCATATTTTGATAGTTTCGTTCGGCCTCGAAAACAATAACAGCTGATTTGTATCTACCGCTGGAGATGTTCATATTCACTAGAGGAAGAATATATATATATATATATATATATATATATATATATATATATATAATATATATATATATATATATATACTATTTATTCGAATTGTTGTTGCCTGTGAACTATTTCTAATCTCTTGATATTATTAGAGCAATAAGCAGCTTGTTGAATCTGTAAAAAACTCGATTTCAATTTTTCAAAGAGTTTTGATAAAGCCACGAATGTCATGTGGCGAAACGTCAACTTTTTAATAAAATCGAGTTTTTTTAAGATTCAACAAGCCTGTTATTGCCTAATAATTATCAAGAGATTATATATATATATATATATATATATATATATATATATATATATATATATATATATATATATATATATATAAATATATATATAAAATATACGAGTATATATATTATATATATATATATATATATATATATATATTATATATATATATATAAATATATATATATATATAAATATCGAGTATATATATATATATATATATATATATATATATTTATATATTTATTTATTTTCAGTGGCGGCTCTTGAGGTGTTGGTGTAAGGAGGCTACAAGAGGTGTTAAAAAATGAACCATAGGCGAAAATTTTTAGGATTTCAAGGACAACCGCCTTATAATTTAAAAAAAATCAAAGTAAAACAAGCACTCTAAAATATTAACTTATTTGCGAAAAAAACTCTTTTCAGCCAATTAATCAATTCATCTATTCATCAATTTTTTTTTCTTTCACAAAATAGGTACCTACCTACCTACTTAACGAATTTGTTACCTATTCAAGTTAATGTTAATCAATTGTTGCCCAGCAAGAACCAACGGGGAGGTGAGAATTTTTTCTTGCCAAAAATAAAATGAATAGGACCCTCCCAAAAATAGATTAAAATAAAACAGACAGAGACATTTCCCTAGTAAAAAGTAAACACTGCCAACAAAATAATTTATTTTTTACCTGTGATCTGGTTAGCCAAGGATGTCTCTCATAATTTCTGATAATAAAAGCGCGATTCTGTTGTTTGTTACGCTGCACCAAATTTTTTAATTCCGGGGTAGGTCGCAATGTTTTTATTGAAACTTTATCGTCATAGCTTAGTGCACTAAAGTTATGGGATAACAAATATTCCACTAAGTCACCATTGAAATTTTTAAAATTAACTTCATTAACCGAACTCGTTTTAGAAACAATACGCGAGCATAATAAATGAAACAAACTGACGATTAATGCTTTCCAACGAATTCACTCGATTTTACCCGAAAGCCTATAGTTGTGATTGGTTGACATTGTGTGAGAATTAATGCATCCTTTTTGAACCGAACAGCTAGCTTCAATCGGTGTTGCTTTTACCCGTGTTTTCTATAAACAATGAAGTGAATAAGGTATATTTATTCTCAGCGTTTCCTTTTCTCTCTGGCATGACATATGGAATAATGAAAGCGTCTATACCTTATTAAGCCTCTGCACTGTTTATATAAAATCTGAAAATGAATGAAATGCAGTAAATGTAAATACCTTCTATCGTAATTAATAAATTATATTATATAATGTAGGTTGAAAGGAAGGTAGGTGCATAAAATAATATGATTTTGATTAATATGAATATGCTGAATGCTGTCTATTCAATATAATATAGTAGTGATACACGGAATATTATTGAGGAGGCGGCTTAGCCGCTCCTGATATATTTAAATATATATATATATATATATATATATATATATATATATATATATATATATATATATATATATATATATATATATCCGTTGCTTGTGATGAACAACTTAATATTTCTAACATTTACCGTCTAAAGGTATATGGGAATATTTCGATGCTTCTTGAACTCGTATAACTAGCTCCGCTAGGAGGTTTGTTTGATTAGTTTGTTTCCTAGTTTACTTCATTTTATTGCCACGAACGTGTCTCGATAACACGAAGAATTCTGTTATAAATATATATATATATATATATATATATATATATATATATATATATATATATATATATATATATATATATATATATATATATATATATATATATATATATGACATAAAATTTTTTTCGAAATTCGTAGTCTAGAACGTCTAAAACGAATAAAAAACTATTATTTTCGGGAAAAATACGACTAAAATGAGAGGGGTGCTTGATATAAAATGTTACAAATATTTCATGGGTAGCTATTTATAAATGTAGTTATGGTATAGTAAAGAGCACCTAGTTTTTTACAATAATATAAATTTCTTTCTACTTTCTAGTTCGGTTTACTATTAAAGTATATTATTTTAAACTACAATTTTTCATGTTTAAGGCTAGAAGTACTAGAGGTCTTCCAGCAGATCACAAGGGAGATATTCGAGTTATAAATATAGATGGTATCGATAGTAATATGTGTTGTGGTACTCATGTTACTAATTTATGCCAGTTACAAGCAATAAAATTACTTACTTATGAGAAAAGTAAAAGAAAGGATAAAACACTTCTGTATTTCTTATGTGGTAAAAGGGTTCTGAAAAAATTAGAACATTGTCTGGAAAGGGAACAGAAACTTACGATATTGTTGAGGTAGGTGTATTCTTTAATGTACAACATTTCGAATTATAGTTTCTCGATTTGTTAAATATTTAACAAAGAAAAAATTATTAAACAGTAAAATTAAATTTTTTTCCGATTTTTTGGTGTAATCGGCCTTGGCTGATCAATAATATATGATTTTTTTTTTGGAAATTAGAAATAATCCATCGCAGCATGTTGAACTAGTAGAAAAACTTCAGAAGAATGTTAAAATCGTATCAAAAAATCTGCAAGTTGTTTTGAGAGACCTGGCCATAAAAGAGGCTAATGAATTAAAGAGCACCAATCCTCAACCTAAATATTACTGCCTTCACAGAAAAGAAGCGGATACGGATTTCATAAGTGTTTTCATTCAAGAATTAGGTAGGGAGGATATCCTCCTCTTTTTATCTATTGGTGATGAAAATACTAATGGAAATTTTGTTTTATATGGGCCTGAGAAAGACGTACAAAACATAGGTCCTAGGTGAGTAAATATTTTCTCAATTTAATAATATTGTTGATATATTCTATACAAATACAGCAAACAAAATAATTATCTTTCTTACATAAAGTAAACAAGGAAAATTCTTCAATAATTTGAAAAATTATCAAACAACTTTTCAATGAAGGTGGTTATACGTATTCCGCAAAGCAAAATTTGCATTCACAATCGAACGGTGAATTATAGAAATTGTCAAGTCACCCCGACTCAAAATCTGCATACAGCTGTTTCGATCTTATTAGATATCATCAGTGCAGCTGATCTACTCACGAGAGCGCGCTTCGAAGATGCTAGCAGCGTAATACGCGAAATAAAACAATCAAATCATGAAGAACATACTTGTTGACCATGGTCAATTTCATACATTACATAAAGTGAACAAGGAAAATTCTTTAATAATTCAAAATATTATCAAATAACTTTCCAAGGGAGCTGGTTATACGTATTCCGCAACGCAAAATCTGCATTCATAATCGAACGATCGAATATAAGTGAATTATAGAAATTGTCAAGTCACCCCGACTCAAAATCGGCATACAGCTGTTCAGTGCAGCTTATTTGACTCGGAGTGAATTAACAAATTTCTAATTGTTCCCCAATACAAATCGTGGTCAGTAACACTGGATAACAACCCAGAGGGCCCTCCTACCAAAGATATTGGGAACCAACAATTCACCGCTTAGACCGAATGTTCACTTTATGTAATGTATGAAATTGACCATGGTCAACAAGTAAGTATGTTTTTCATGATTTGATTGTTGTATTTTGCGTACTACGCAGCTAGCATCTTCGGAGCGCGCTCTCGTGAGTATATCCAAAGGTTTCAAATCACTATGTTAGTGTGCGGTGGAATCATATACATACACCACTGTTGTAGAGTAGATATCTTCATGTCAGGAGGTACGTGTTTGCGCAACGGATTTCTGCATTTTCGGTCTAAGCGGTGAATTATTGGCTCCCAATATCTTTGGTGGGAGGGCGCTCGCTGGGTTGTTATCCAGACAGTGTTACTGACCACGATTTGTATTGAGGAACAAATAGAAATTTGTTAATTCACTCCGAGTCAAATAAGCTGCACTGATGAGATCTACTAAGATCGAAACAGCCGTATGCAGATTTTGAGTCGGGGTGACTTGACAATTTCTACAATTCACCGTTCGATTGTGAATGCAGATTTTGCGTTGCGGAATACGTATAACCAGCTCCCTTGAAAAGTTGTTTGATAATTTTTCAAATTATTAAAGAATTTTCCTTGTTCACTTTATGTAATGTATTAAATTGACCATGTTCAACAAGTATGTTTTTCATGATTTAATTATCTTTCTGATGTGGAAATGTTGCTGTTGGTATCTAAATATGTTTGACTAACTGATGATATTATATATATATATATATATATATATATATATATATATATATATATATATATATATATATATATATATATATATATATATATATATATATATATATATATATATATATATATATATAATATATATATATATATATATATATATATATATATATATATATATTGCTTCTGTACTCAAGAGCTTTAACGGCTCTTTTCTTTGGCGATTGAAGTTTTTTCAAATACAAAGAACCTATTGTAAAAATATCAAGTTTGATATGAGGTTTTTTGGATAAATTAATATATTCGAATGTTCCAGAATTTGCCAACTGTTGAAAGGAAAAGGAGCTGGAAAAGGAAATAAGTTTCAAGCAAAAGTAATGAATATGGCAAGTAGATTGGAGGCAGAAAAGCTAATCATAAATCACTTTAGTGTTTCAGTTGTAGATAATTGAAGAATTAATATAATAAAAATAAAACCTATAGATAAAAAGTAGCCATATCTGTTTTAAAATATCAAAAATTGGAAATAATAGTATTTATGTACCAAGGGTATAAATAGATGTTTATGCCCTGAGGGCGACGTCTTACGAACCCGAGGGCCTCTGGCCCGAGGGATTGTAAGTTGCCCGATAGTATACACATCTATTTATACCCATGGTACATACAAACTTTTATGTCATACTAGTTAGTTATTGCAATCCAATCTCAATACAAATAAGTAGGTATTTTAAAAAATCCGGTTTGAATTAATAACATTGCATAGTAGGCACTATCGTTGCTTCTCTTTATGCCGCGGGCCATAAAGTGAACTTTATGCCCGCACGGGCATACAATACATTAGATAGTTGGTAACTAAGAAATAAAAACACAATAATGAATTAGTATGACATAAAAAATATTTAGAACTCCCAGAATGTCAACACAGTGATTACGAAACTCTCTTTCTGCGTATGTGTTGACAAGTAGGACATAAAGTCAAGTATCTATTACAAAGCCATACAAGAATATTTTGATTGAAAATCACTGAAGAAGCATTTATAATGAAATTTTAATCTGGAAAGCATTTATTTTGGCTCCAGAAATTAAGATATGTGCGACTTATAACGAGGCGTTTGTGTTTCATAATATTGAGTTGTCTTCTGGAATAACAGATGAAAGTGTTATCAAGAATATTCGAATTTTCTACCTGCTAAAAGTTACACTTGGGAGTTCAATTGCAATATTTTGACTTACTTAAATTTTATTAAATTCAATAAATATTCATACTAGGTACTTCGAAAGTCCACATGGAGGTAGTAGAGAATATTATAACTTCCTATAACAAAGTTACATAGCATAATTCTTAATTTCCTTCACCTATAACAGATACCTTGTTTCGAGTCTTGTCTAGGTACCAGTAGTTATATTTCAGAGTAGGATACTTTGAAGATAAATTGAACGAATTATGATGAAATTGAATATATATACACCTAAAAAAACGTTTGGACATGGTAATAACTTATAAATCAGGGCTTCCCTAACTGTGAGTCGTGACACTCAGATTGTCTCCCTCTTTGATAACTTGTTTGGCTTTATGTCCAGAGGGAGGGCGTCCCAAAAAAATGGCAAATTTCCAAGGGTGTCAGTAAAAAGTTTGATCTTCCAATTTTATACTCCATGAATGAAAAGAAATGTGGTGATTCCTCAATAATTTTAAAATTGCATGTTAAGTGTAAATTTCATTTTAGCTAAAAAATAATTCTCTCTGTTGAAATAATTAATCTCTAAGTTTCTTACATTAAATATGTAAATTGAAAGTAAGCTCTTCAAATGAGTGACTGATTGAATATAGTTTTAGATTTTTCCAATTGTCTTCAAGACAATTTTGTATTATTCATATACTATAACAATTTTTTTAATTAGTTGAATGAATTGTTTCTTCTTTCTGGTCACCCTTTGTATGATTATAAGACCAAAGACAAATGTCCAACAGTCAGTTGTAGTATATATTATCAATATAAATACTTGATGTTCAAAGAAACAAAATAGACAATCACAGTTTATACATTTTATTCATGAAAAACATATGTTAGGTACTTATAACACATACAGTCAGAGGTTTTCTTCAACATTATACCTGCAACAAAATATTATATTAAAAAGTATACATCAAAAGGTTTTACTAAAAATCTCTGTATAGAGTATATACTATTTTCATTTAAAATAAAGAAGCTATGCATTGTTTCGCCAATACAACCTGTTTTCCCAAGTCTTTTTTTTCCTTCCCAATCTTTTGATTGAAATTTGACATCTAATATTTTGACTACCCCATTACCAATTTATCTTATATTATTACTCCATATCGATAATATACTGCCCTTCAATAATTGAATCTGACTGATGGAAATGGGTGGAGCATACAGCCGTAATGTTCGTATCAATGATACTGTTCTCTTGCTGAATAGACAGAAACTCAAAATATGAGCGTTTTGGCTATAGATGAAGAAAGCTATTTCTGGACTTGTACTGTTCTTCAACTGACTGATTCAATTATTCTAGATATAGAAATACCAAAATCTTAAAGTATCGATCGATATGGAGAAATCAGGATATTTTTAATATGAAGGTTCCCAAAACTATTTTAAACAACATGAGATATTTAACAGAAAAATAAGAACAGATAATACAATTCAAGGTAATTGTGTAGATCCGTTTTAAGTCCGGATATTCATAATTACCAAATCAATACATTACAGTATATTCGTACTTTAACGCACGTTGTACCTTTAATCACACAAGATATGCAATTGAAATCAGAGAATGTAACTTACATTAAATCAACGCAACCTTCTAGCCTCTCTTTCTGATTCTAACAGCGTTAGAAGATCACCTTCTCTAACGGGTCCTTTAACATTACGGATAATTTGTCTATTATGCTCTGCAACAAATTCTACCTTAACTTGCGTACATTGCCCTTGAGATCCAGTACGACCCAAAACTTTAAGAACTCGTGCAAGCACCACAGGTTTATCCATTATGGATGTAAGATCTTTAGAGACTCAAATACACGTGCAACAACTAATCCAATGGCGTATAAAAGAACACATAGAAATTTATGAAACTTTAAGTCAAGGATCACTACGTCATAGAAAATGGTGACTCATAGAACACAACTTTATTTTATTTAGTATTAAGACCACAGATATTTAAAAACCAACTTATGTTTTCTTAGAACTAATTTCGAATTTAAAATTGATTTCGAATCTTGAATGTTATCTCGAAGACATATATTTTGAAAAGTGAAAGCTACTTAAAGAATATGAAATAGCGTTATTTTTATTGCCTAAAATTACTTACACGAATAAATTTAAAATATTTATCGTCATCATGCAAGATTGAAAAATATGTTATGCCCAAAACCATTTGTTCAACCTAAAATATGTTAATACCTCCGAAAGGATTGATTAGGTATTTTCTATTATCCATCAAAAAAATCAGACAATTAAGACAGGCATATTTTCTTGAAAATTAATTATTCGATAGATCAGGAACTATTGTGTCAACATTATTGATTGTGCTGTAATCTGTAATAAATTAAACAAAGGGAGTAGAAGATTATACGAACAGAAAAGATGCTTATTTTGAACGATTTTAACAACTAATTAGGTAACTCTTTTAAAGTTAACTATAGGTTCTCACAATTTAGGTTGAGGTTTGTTCACCTGCTGCTACTTCATATTATTTAGTGTTGGGAAAATTAACATTCATATTTAAAATAATCAAAACAAGTAATGTTTCCGTAAGTTTTTGGTTTCGACGTTCATATTCATATTTGAATTTCACCCCTTTATTGTTTAGGATCACCGAGTTTCCTTTCGTAGAAAGTTTGGTAATTGTGATATAGAATGAATATGACCAAAATAATACTTTTCTTTGAATCAGATTGGCCTCGACTAGTGGATATAGTTCACTACTCTAGACATATTGCTCAGTACTAGAAAACGTGTGCAAGCTTGGAAAGAATAGGTTTTTTTTTGTTAACTTTAATTCGAAACCAATAGAATTTTTCAGTCGCCAGTGGAATATATCTTCCCTATTGAAAGCAGCTATATTAGTCCCTGTTTTCAAGAAAGATGAAAAATGATGGTGATAGGGTACAATTTCAATTATTAGTATATTCTCCAAAGTCTTCGAAAGAGTAGTGCTTAATCCAATGGCAAGTTTCTTGAGTAAGTTTTATATGATTACGGATAGTCATCATCGTTTCAGATCAAAGCCATCTACAAAAACTGCTTCGTTTTGTTTTATTGAATTTAGTTAGACGAGGTCTTCATGTCGTAGGTATGTTTTCCGACCTGTCACGAACGTTTAACTGCCTGCTACCTAGTTTCTTAAAGCAAGTTTTACAGTTTGTGCTTTAGAGGTGTTTTATTAGATTGAATTCATAGTTTCATTTTTGATCAAACCATGATGTTAAAGTGGAAAATTGTTGGTCGCAAAAATCTTATTGTCAACCGGGAATGTCTCAGGGATTTCCTTAAAAACTTACAGTACTTAGCCCCTCTTGTTTTTGCTGTTGGTGAACGACGTACCAAGCTGCAGTGATAACGGCAAAATCATTATATTCGCGGATGATACCTCTATTGCCGTGAAAGCACGAACTCATGAAGAATTATTAAAGACACGTGATGCGTTGATAGAATCATTTAGTAATTGATATCGTTCGAACGCAATTATATTGAATATTGGGAAAACTAAATATATTTATTATGGCTTGGGAGATACTAGTAGTGGGTAACTGAAATAGAGATATTTGAATACTACACTATTGTCCAAGGATTCTATTAAATCTTTAGGAGTCCACATCCACATGGATAGTATATTTAATTGGTGAAGTCACATTGCATTGATGCGTAAAACTGAGTAAAGCTTTTTTTGCCATTAGTAGGATTAAACGTACCTTACCGATTTCTTTAGTTATCAGTGTATATTATAGTCTTGTGTATAGTCATATCGACAAAAATATTTCACCGTTGAGATAAAATTAATGTTTAGATGATAGTAGATATTTTATTTCACTTTTCTTTCTATATAATATTACAGCTCAAATTAACATCATTAAATTGAAAATAAATAAAAACTATCAGAGTGTGTATTTACTGGGGATATATGATATAAAAACCCCGGCTAAAGACAAAGTTCATTAGTGGTTGCTTTTTTCATATTGATGACATTAATCTACGTTTGAAATTCATCGTTCCTTCAAACGGGCAGTTCAATATAGGCCCTAAGAAGGTAGACGTATACTCCGTTTCCGTCAAGGTAATTTTTTAAATGTATTTGTTTTAGAATATATTTGATTAGCCAGCATTGTAACAATTTACATGAAGGGATGGTTATTTAGCACGTTGTTCATGACGTATACATTATATATATATATATATATATATATATATATATATATATATATATATATATATATTATATATATATATATATATATATATTTATATATTTATTTATATTTATATATATATTTATATATATATATAATATATATATATATATATATATATATATATATATATATATGCTATATATATATATATATTGTTATTATAATCAATATATTATATATATATATATATATATAATATATACCTAATATATATAATATATATATATTTATATATATATATATATATATATATATATATATATATATATATTATATATTATATATATATATATATATATATATATATATATATATATATATATATATATATATATATATTATATATATATATATATATATATATATATATATATATATATATATATATATATATATATATATATATATATATATTATATATTATATATATATATATATATATATATATATATATATATATATATATATATATATATATATATATATTATGGGGCATTGTGGCCGAAAATATTAGTTGGTATTATTCCTGTCAGATGACAAAACGGATGAGAATCTGACGTAGCCGCATTGTTTCGTTTCTGTAAGAAACTTTCACCTCGATATAGAAAAAAGCTATATGTGTTAGTTATGTTAACTATATACCAAAAGTATTATTTCAATTAAAATCAATAGGATGGAGAATTCAGAAGATATTAATAACGATGTCAAAACCAAAAAAATTGAAAAAAAAAGATATAACTATTTCATATTGCGCATGCCTGCAATTCAGCATAGAAATCAAAGTTTGCGTTTCAGCTTGCAAACTCATTTGGCCGGGTTGACATTTATGCCAGCACGAAATTTTATTGAAAATGGCTACATCATATTAAGCACGCTTGTCCAAGTATTACGTCTCACGCGATTTGTTTGAAAAAGTAGCTTTACGCATATATCTAAGTTACGTAGAAAACGAAAACGCATGGATCGATGTTGGCCAAATTACTTAGACACCCTTTTCACGTCGATCTATTTTATATTTTATTACTGTTTCGATAGTTCTCAACCCCTTGTTGCATCATGTGCCAAATGTAGCACAAACCAATGTTTTACACCTCTTTAATACATGCGTCAGAGAAATATAACATTATATGCATGAATTACCATTTCAGGCACATACAAACATATTTCCAAAGAGGCAGCTCCCTCTCTGTAACTATTTCGCAGTTAGATACGTTTTTCAAAATGGTGACGATGAATCAGCTGCTTGTCAGTATAATTGTAGATTGAGTAATAGTTTTGAGTTCATCCACGTAACTTTCTACCCAATAAAACTTGTTTTTGTAAAAAATATAATTCTAGTAACTGCCTCATAGTGGCAAGTACTCGTATTGTTGAATAATTGACATTTTTCATCTAAAAATCACTTTGTGCTATATATGGCACATTATGCAATTCGAGTATATCTGAATTGACCATATTGTGCCATATATGGAACATTATGCAGTTCAAAAGTATATCTGACTTGACCATATCTGCCGATTATGAATTTAGAAGATGCGAAATAAATCTTTTTCTGATATATTATGGATCTAGGGTTGCCAACTCTCGACAGGACCAACCCGGGTGAATTTTATAAGGGTGGAGGGGTGTAATAAATTGTCAATCAATTTTAAATTTATATTCACTTTGCTTTCGAGCAGTATCTAATATTTGATGTTTTTTCACCATAAAATTATAATCATTAAAGATCGAAGTTTTGTTACAGCGACGGTTACGTATAATTATAGAAAAACCGGAGAAATTATTGTAACCCGGGAGGTCGGGAGGATAACCATTATTACCGGAGTCTCCCAGGCAATCCGGGAAGGTTGGCAACCCTATATGGCTCCCAAGTTATTTTATGCATAAAAAAATGTTATACATATTTCAATCTGAATGAAAGTGAAGACAAAATATCAGATGAAGATGAAATATTGGCTGTATAAAATATTTTTAGTTCATTTTGCATGCTATCCCTTATTTGGCAAAAACCAATTTTTTTTTGATAAAGAATATTGTGTTTCATTTTTTAAAATATTTTTCTGATGAAATATATGTCTTTTACGCACTCTACCTTTTTTAAATCAATTTTTAAAAAATCATGCATTAAGGGGTTAACATTAGACTATTTCCAGATATTGTTCACAGCAATGATTTCCAGAAAATTGATACAGAGTGACGAATTTTGACGAATTGTAAACAAGTCAAAACATTTCCTGATGACGTTGAAATATTTTGGCACAAAGTCAGTTTACTTAAGCATGGCGATGACACACATTATGTATCCTCTAGTGACTACTTTTAGCTTTCATATTTTAGCACTGCCACATTAATCCGCCAATGTAAAGCGGATATTCTCGCATATTAATTTAATAAAAACAAAATAAGGTTTTCTACGGAGTCTATCACTTTTACATTCAAAAATACTGTTTAATGACGTTAATTGTTTATGAATATAATTCAAAGATGACCGCGGCTATGGCCAAAGAATATTAGTGTTTTGTAAGTTAATAAGTATGTTTCGTTTTGATAAATGACCTTTGTTTTTTTTTTCATCTACCGATTTTGAGTCCAAATATACCGATTTCTGTGGTCGGCTGACTACCGAGTACCGATTCCGCTCATTGACGAATGACGTTCATGACCACTGTCACTGCTGGTGATGTAGGATAGGAATCATCTGATTAACTTCAAAAATGTCTACTTAGGAAAGAAAAAATATTTTGAAAATATCACAGCAACATCGTTAAAAATAAATACTATTAAATTTTAAACCATCTCCTGTAATCATATTCATAATTGAATTTTTTGGAAAATATCTAACTAATAAAAATGTCTTTAGAAAAAAAATATAATTTGAAAAGTCCTGGTGAGTAGTATGGTGACTACGATAGTTGTTTGTTTAATGTAAATTCTTAGGAGTTAAACGTTTGATGCGTGAGGCTTGTGAATTGGCAGAACCTACAGAAGAGTATTATGCTTGCCCACTGGAAGACAATTTATTCGAATGGCATTTTACAGTGAAAGGGCCTCCATCCACAGAGTTTGAAGGGGGACATTATCATGGAAGAATATTGTTACCTTCTCAGTATCCAATGCAACCTCCTAATATTATTCTGCTAACAGTAAGTTATTATTACTAAGCGTTGAATGTAAGGTAATATAGTTTGAAAATATAGATAATTACTGTTTGTTGAATAAAATGTGTCAAAGTATTAACAAACCTTAAATTTATATAGGAAATATTTCAATTTATAGCCAAACGGCCGTTTTGAGGTGAATAAAAAAATTTGTTTGTCAATTTCTGGTCACCATCCTGAAAGCTGGCAGCCTTCTTGGTCTATACGAACAGCTTTAATGGCTCTTATTGCCTTTATGCCTGTTCCATCTTCAGGAACAATAGGGTCTTTAGATTACACAGCAGAAGAACGGCAAATTCTGGCAAGAAAGTCTAAACATTGGGAATGTTCTATTTGTGGAAAGATTGCAGATATGTTATCAACAGCCAAAACTCCTGAGCTTACACAAGAGGAAAGTAACTTCATTAAGCAAATTGCATTGAAGGTGAATTATTTACTTCATATTTTATTTTTCTATGCTAATGAGTTCAGTATCTATGTATTTCAGAAAATATTGAAATATTCACTTGTATATTAGCCGTCATAGTCAATACCACCTAATTGTGAAAGGACATGCTACTTGAAAAATGAGATGTTTTAAATTGTTAGGTTTCCGTAGGTTTTGTGAGTACATAATATATTTACTATTCAATTTGCTTAATTATACCAGCAGGGTATGCTATAATTGTCAGGTTGAAAAATTAATTTTATTTAGTTTGATGAGAGGGGATCTGGGTAAATTTGGTAATTTTTTCCATGTAACCAATTTAAAGTCCAAGGTTGTGTTATGGTGCAAACAAGAGTTTGATTCTTCTCTTGCAACTCGAAAAAACATGCCATAGACAAAAATCAATTACGAAAGACAGTTATATAAATCTAATAAGGTGTCGGACGTCAACAGAGTGAAAAAGTACTTCAGAAAACACAAAGTTAGTGAGGAAACTATAGAATAAATAGAGTTCAATTGACATTAAAGTTCAAAGTGTTAGAATTAGCCACCTTGATGAGCAAGTAGAGTGAACCCATACCAGACTAAAGCAGTGTTGCTGGATGCAGTAATAAAGCTTAAAAACTGCAGAATAACACGATCGACAAGATGAGTAACATGGGAAATATAGAAAAGAATATTCCACCTGAAAGAAGAAGGCATGAGACCACTTGATGATAAAATGGATACATTAGTAGTAGAAAATATACATATGAGGGAAGTAAATTAAAAACTTGAAGAAAGAATGACTAAGCATGAGGCAAAAATAAATAACTTAGAGAGAGAGCTAAGGAAGAGAAATATAGTAATAAAAGGTTTAGTAGATATAGAAAAGGAAAATGGGAATGCAACAGAAAGTAGAATAGACTCGGTAATAAAAAATATGGAAATTTAAATCGAGTAGGAGCATATAGGATAATAATTTTTTTCCCTAAGAGGCTGATAATTGTGAAACTGGCTAGAGAAAGAATAAGAACAAAGATCCTGTGAAAAACCAAGAATTTAAATGACACAGATATATGGATTGATGAGGACTATCCGAGGTCATCCAACAGGAAAGGAGAGAGCTGATAATAAAAATTACAGGAACAAAGAGTAAAGGGAGCGTAGCATTCGTGACTTTCTCAAAAGTCATGACAAAACATTAACTTTTTAATAAAGTTGGTTTTCAAAAACAAATAATAATAATAACAAGCTTTATTTCAAGTAAAGTAGAAATGTGAATACATAACTTCTTGAAATGAAATAGTGTCAAAGATTTCAATCCAACTACTGGTTAGAGGTGCTGTTCCACCTCCTCATATCATACATCAAAAACTTTTCTACAGTGTATGGTTCAAATTGTATCAATAGTTTGAAAATTTGCTTCTTAAAACCTTTAAGGGTGGTTGTTTCTTTTATGTGATATATAATTTTGTTGTAACATTTTACACAACTATATTCTGGTCCCTTTCCAGTTAATGTAAGTCTATGCTGTCGATATTTGAACTTTGTTGTCCTTGTGTTATATGTTGTTGTAGATTTAGTCTGAAAATAGTTTTTATTTTTGAAGACAATTATAAGGCACTCTTGTATGTGAACTACAATTGCAGTTAGTAGGCCATTTTTCCGAAATATTCCTCTACATCATTGATTCCCAAAGTGGTCCAGGTGGACCCCCAGGGGTCCACGGGAGACTCGACGGGGGTCTACGTTGGCGTGACAAAAAAAAAGGGGTCCACAATTCGTAAGCGGGGGTCCACGAAAATTTATCTGGTTTCGATATTGAAGAAATAAAATGGTAGCTTGACTTATCAATGTAGGCAGATAATATTTCAAGTAGTTCAGCGACTGTTACTTGTAAAAACTTGCATAATTTCATATTCAGTACATCGTGTCGACACTTGCAAAGCATCGCTCTCCGTCGTCCGCAACTCTTGTTCAGGCTTGCAAAGGGATGAAATACGACTTGTGATGGGTGTGCTTGCAATCTTGCATGAACTTGTTTGATTCTTCACCAATATACCTTGGCATACGAATGCCAAGGATAAGTGTTACTCATTTGTGTCCTGAATTTCGAAAAGAAAAGTGAAGCGAATCGATGATAGTGTTTGCCAGTGTCGGAAAAAGTGCGTACATTGTTAAAGGTATAATGCCTTGATGAAATATTCAGGCATACGTTCAACATTAAGTTGCCCTGCATGATGATTTCAAAATCAGTTTTGAAGATATTCTGACAATGCAAATACCACCATGTATCATGAATCCATTTGATGAAACGGAAGTGGAGAATGTGATATTACAAGAGAAGCTACTCGAGCTTAGCACTAATAGTGCTGAAGATGAAATTTAAAAAATGGTGTCAAACATTTTGCCTGCAGGCAGAAATACCCGAAAAATATACTGGACTGTGGGGAATTGCGAAAAAGCTTTTGATAGCGTTTTCCTCGTCATATCTTATCGAAAAAAGTTTTAGTGTCCTTACCAACCTTTTAACAAAAAAAGGAGCAGATTTGCGGTTATTTCTTACAAAACTGAAGCCAAATATTGATAATTTTCTGTCAATCCATCAAGTTCATCCCTCTCATTAAAATTATGGCTTTTTTGTGATTGTCATTGCAGAAGTAACGTTACTTTATTAATGTTTAATTTTAATTATATCACGACTGTTATCATATTACAATGATACAATGTGAACCTTACAATGTAATATGATAACAATAATAATAATTAATAGTTCATTGATTACATATTTGAATATAATATAAGTACAACACAAGAAAATATATTATTTCTGTTTTTATTTTCACCACTCCGAATGGGGGGAGGGAGGGGGTTAATTTTCTAAATAAGATAAGAGAGAATTGATTGGTTTCTTGTAGAGAAGATGTCAAAAAAGTGAAGTTGGATGGAATCACTTTTTTGATTGGCCAACTTTGCTTTTTTGGTATCCACTCACAGCACAATCAATTAATTAATTAACCAATAAATTCTCACTTTTCTTTCGAAAACTGTTAATTCGTGGTTGGAACTCTACAACGCAAATTTTCATAGTTAGATCTAATTTTCACAGTTTTTGTCGAGTTTTGGGAATATGGTACAAATGTAGCTGCAGGGGGTCCACCGGAACCAGCAAAATTTTAAAAGTGGTCTATGAGAAAAAAAAGTTTGGGAACCTCTGCTCTACATGATTCCCTGCTGCTCATCCGCATAATTGTTCTAATAGCTCTCTTCTGCATCTTCAGAACACGATCCATAGTGTTACCACTTCCATAAAATATAATTCCATACCTTAGTTTTGATTCAAATGTAGCTTGATAGATTACTTTAATCGATGATTGGTCTAAATATCTTCTTAAAACACCCAGTGAGTAGCAGATGGAAGCTAGCTTGTTGCAATGTGATGATATATGTTGCGCACCAGTTTAAATTTCATCTATTGTGAGACCTAGGAAAGCGTCCAGAGTTTTTGTGCAGTGCGGACTTTTTGATCATATAGTTGGATGATGGATGGTGTTAGGAAACCGAATGAGCAGTCTTCAGAAGAGTGGCACATGTTTTTTCTACATTCATACGTACTCTGTTGGTCTGGAACCATTGCATCGTTTGTTCTAAAGTGCTTTGAACCAGATTTGAAATTTCTGGAAGCTAGATGCACTCAGAGTTAAATTGAAATAATCTGCATAGTTGATCATATGATGTTCAACATTGCTGGATAAGTCATTGATGAAGATGATAAAGAGTATAGGACCGAGAATCCTTGTAATGGCCTGTTATCGCTAAAAAAAGACAAGTAAATATACCTATATATATATATATATATATATATATATATATATATATATATATATATATATATAGTATATATTATAATATCAGAAACTCAACTCCTCGCTCCTGATGATGAGATAAAGCAATCTCGAATGCTCGAGCTGAAGGAAAAAGAGTAATTCCACGTGTTTTATTGCTGCCATCCCAAGAACCTATAGTTTACCTAAATAACTCAGCAAAGATATCCAATTCATTTATATATATATATATATATATATAATATTATATATATATATATCAAACATAAATAAAATTTTTGAAAGAATCATCTATGACAGGCTAGTGGATTATATAGAGAACAGGTCAAATCTTAACAGATAAAACAGAATGGTTTTAGGAGGGGAAAAAGTACGGTACGTGCAGTCTATCAATCTTAATAGAAATCATAAAATCATTAAATGACAAAAAGGGAAACTGGAGCACTGTGCGTGAACCTCTCCAAAGCATTTGACTCAGTGGACCATAAAAATTATTAGCTGAAAAGCTTGGCATGTATGGCAATGGGTATGGGGAATGGGATGTCGTTTGAGTCTGATAAAATCATATCTTTCAAAACAGAAAACAAACAAGTAGTAAAGATGGACGAGCGGGAGGAGTGCTCACGCAAGTCTGGTTCTTTGAATGTGCTGAGAGGGGTACCCAGGGCTCCATTCTGGGTCCCCCTCCTGTACATCCTTTATGTCAATGAACTACGCAAGTATTATATCTCAGAATGTAGTACTCTATGCTGACGATACCTCACTTATTATAAGTGAAAAGAACAAAGGATGAATGCAAATTAAGGATGAGTGAAATTATGAATGAAACTTGAAGATTGTTTGTTAAAAATATCTGCTGCTCAATATAGGTAAAACCCAATTTGTGAATTTCAGTAGGAATGGCATGGTGATTTAAAGCCTAGAATATAGAAACAAAACATGATAGCAAGCAGCTCGGTGTCTTTTTTTGGGAGTGACAATTGACAGTAGACTAGACTGGAGAGAACATACAGAAAGACTATGCACATCTCTAGCCAAGTACAAGCTATGCACTAAAGGTACTGACTGGTAATGTGAATGAAGAGGCTGCCAACGAATGGCATTTCATGCGTTTGTGCAGTCTAGAAATCTCTAACGGGATAATATCTGGGGAAGCACATCTCCACGCAAATAGAGTCTTTAATTTTGCAGAAGAGATGTCCTGAGGAATGTTTATGGTATGTGTGCTAGGGATAGTTGCAGGCCTGTGTTTGTTGGAAAAAGGGTTTTGACCGTGTGAGCTTGTACATACTGTGAATCGTGTTTATTTATCAAAAAAGAACTCAGACTTTCGGATGGTGTATCGAATCATAACTATATAACCAGAAATAGATATGATCTCCAGGCACCATTAAACAAATTCAAATATTTACAAAATAATGTGGAATTTTCTATCAGGAAAATTGGAATAAAATACCAAACCTGACACGGAATCTGCCCCTTGACCAATTTAAAAGATATCTTAAATCCTTCCTGAACTCCAGAGCATATTACACATTGAATGAATATCTTGAAGATGTGATAACTTAGTGTGTGATATTTATGTTATGTTTGTGTGTTTATATTTCTTTTGTATGGTTTGTTTTGTATTTATTTCATATATTTGTATTCTTTGTTTTTACTTTATTAGGACTATTGCGTGTTCTACATCCATCTTTGGATATTACCTATATAGAACAAATAAATATCTATCTATCTATCTATCTATCTATCTTATCTATCTATCTATCTATCTATCTATCTATCTATCTATCTATCTATCTATCTATCATCTATCTAATATCTATCTATCTATCATCTATCTATCTATCTATCTATCTATCTATCTATCTATCTATCTATCTATTTATAGATATATAGATATATATCTATATATAATATATCTATATATATATAAGATATATATATATAATATATATATATATATATATATATATATATATATATATATATATATATATATATTGCTATGGGTTTAATTTATTTGCAATTATTAAAATTAAAATATATGGTACAATAGTAAATGAGATTGATCAAGAAAAGGAAAACTTCAATGAATTAAAATAGGAATTAGTAAATAATAAATCAATAAATGTTAATTTAAATGATTAAAATGGAATCAAAATGATGACAAGTGTAAATATATGAATTATAAATGATCAAGAATAGATTTTAGAATTA
>JARQZK010004386.1:362500-536022 GCA_030704885.1 Cynegetis impunctata | reverse complement strand
GTCGAACATCCACCAAATCCAAAACCGACGCATTTATTCGGATTAAGGTCTTCTTTTGTCAGAGACTCATCGATGCTATATGCAATAGATTTCGCATTCAGACCTTTCAGCTCAACAAATCCGACAAAAATCTTGGACTTCGTTGGTTACCTCATCAAAATATCGAAGCCCTATCGATAATTGTTCAGTGCCAGAAATGTCAGTTGTTTCATCCGCTAACACACTATATGCTTTTGTTGCTTTTACTTTCTTCATAATTTCTGCCCTAATGACCTCTCCAAAAATGCCGACAACTTTATTTTGAATATCAACCTATCGATAGCTTACATTCTCTTTTCCATGCTCAATGTGTTTCTTCAAAACCAAATCTCGCGCGTCAATTCGCAGCTTGTATAATTCCTCGAGAATACCTTCGCCATAATGTTTACCTCTCAGAGCTAAATCATGCGACCCGCAAAATGTAAAGCAGGAAATGATAGATGTTATAATTTTTCGGTTTTCTTCAATTATACCCTGTATATTTGTTGAGTTGCACATCTACAGGCACACTTCCGAGGAACGATTTAGCAGCTTCCAGTGCCGCCTTATGGAAGTGGGTTTCCATGTGCTTTTTGTACTGCTTGTGAACATCTTTGAACCTACAAAATGGCCTTATGATGAATGATTCCAATGGGCCTCTAAAAGTGCTTGGATTTGGCGGAAACAATGTACAATATTTACAAAAGGACCCTCTCTGGAGCCTGGAATGAGCCAACCATGGAGATTACGTTTCCAACCAGGAATAATTAAATTTTTAAATGTTTGTCGTATTCCGCAAAATTGTATGTCGCAGGAGGGGACCAACAGTTTTCCAGCAATTCCTGCTTTTTTTCGGTTGATACCATCGATGCTCGTCCAATAAATCGACCGATGATATATTCGTTGGTCAGCCTCGGAATTATCATAAGGACTTGTGCCTATATAAGAGTTCGGAACTAGTTCCTGAGGCTGAGTATCTCCGGTTGTGGTAACCGACCTACAATCATGCGATATTGTTTCCATTTTGTTCTCTTTTTCCCTTTGAAATTTTTCATCATGTACATCCCTATCACTGCTTCACAATATATTTCATATATGTAGGAGAAAAATAATAACTGAAAAATCTATTCCCTTTTATATACCATACGGAGATTTTTGAATCACTATCCAAACTAACTCCAGTGGGTGCAAAGCAAACTATCCTTCCTTTATTTTTTATGTTCTATATTTAGATAATATTGACAACATTAACCACCACCAGTAACACACTGACTGAATGTTCAAAATAATAATGAAAACATACATATGCTCTTTATTTTATAAATATCCTCTTTTACAACAAAAAGTCTTTCAAAGTTAGTTGAAGATTAGAATTAAACTACTCATCATCAAAGTTGAAAAATCTGTACCAAAAATTGTTCATTTTGATGGGTATAAAAGCAAACAACTCTTAGTATAGGTTTTTCAACTTTTTCAGTCTATCAAAAAAAAAAACATAACCTAACAACACAATTTATAGTAATGCTGGCCATAACGATCGCCAATCAACGTAAAGAATGATTCGACAAAAGATTACAATTATGGATACCCCAAACGCTCGCGTCGGATTCAGTCTTAACTCCGACTTAGGATTTTGATGTCTTTGCATTTGACTACATGAACCTCTAGGGGGGCAAGTGAACCTACCTGCTCCCCCTCCCCCTTGGCGACGCCCTTGTATATATATATATATATATATATATATATAAACATATATATATATATATATATATATATATATATAAACATATATATATATATATATATATATATATATATATATATATATATATAATATATATATATATATATATATATATATATATATATATTATATATATATATATATATATATATATATATATATACAATAAAATAAACATAACATAAACACATCTAGAGTATATATATTATTATAAATATATATTTTGAAAATGATTTTCTTTATTTGTCTGGCATGTCAATGTCAAACTTGGTGATGTATTAGTTCTTTTCTTATTCTTTTCAGTTTGACTTGTTTTTAAGAAACGGTAGGTAGAATTGACTAAGTTGTTTGATGTCTTGTCTGTCGTTCACTGTGTTCTCTAAATTTGTCTGTATATGGAACATTTCGTGTATTTCTCTATATTTCTTGTTCCTTTGTGTTGTTAGTATTTTCGTTTCTTCGTAGTTAAAATCATGATTTTCCGTTAATTTGTGTTTGTTCAGTGCCGTAGTTGCTGCTTTTGTGTATTTGTGGGCATTTATCCGGTCCTGCAATCTTTGTGATGTTTGTCCTATGTATTGTTTTCCGCAATCCTTACATGGAATTGAGTAAACTACATTAGATTTTTTTGTAGTGGGTGTTGCAGTTTTTAGTTTGCTGAAAATTTGTTTTACTTGATTCTGCGGTTTGTGGATGACTTCGAGATTGTGATCTTTTAAAATATTTTTTAATTTATACGAGAAGTTCCCCATGAAAGGTATTGCGATTCTTGTTTTGTTGTCTTCTATTTTTCTTTTTGTTGTTTCTGTATTGTAAAGCTTGTGTGTTCTTTCTTTTATAACTCCTGTTATTAGTCCTTTCGGATAGTGGTTCTTATTCAACAGTTTTTTTACTTCCTGTATCATTTCTGGACGTAATTGTGGTGATGTCAGTTTCAGGGTTCGATCTATGTAACCTATAATTGTACCTTTTTTTTGTTTAATAGGGTGGTCTGATTGGTAATCAAGAATCCGATCTGTGTTTTGTGGATTCTTGATTACCAATCAGACCACCCTATTAAACAAAAAAAAGGTACAATTATAGGTTACATAGATCGAACCTTGAAACTGACATCACCACAATTACGTCCAGAAATGATACAGGAAGTAAAAAAACTGTTGAATAAGAACCACTATCCGAAAGGACTAATAACAGGAGTTATAAAAGAAAGAACACACAAGCTTTACAATACAGAAACAACAAAAAGAAAAATAGAAGAAAACAAAACAAGAATCGCAATACCTTTCATGGGGAACTTCTCGTATAAATTAAAAAATATTTTGAAAGATCACAATCTCGAAGTCATCCACAAACCGCAGAATCAAGTAAAACAAATTTTCAGCAAACTAAAAACTGCAACACCCACTACAAAAAAATCTAATGTAGTTTACTCAATTCCATGTAAGGATTGCGGAAAACAATACATAGGACAAACATCACAAAGATTGCAGGACCGGATAAATGCCCACAAATACACAAAAGCAGCAACTACGGCACTGAACAAACACAAATTAACGGAAAATCATGATTTTAACTACGAAGAAACGAAAATACTAACAACACAAAGGAACAAGAAACATAGAGAAATACACGAAATGTTCCATATGCAGACAAATTTAGAGAACACAGTGAACGACAGACAAGACATCAAACAACTTAGTCAATTCTACCTACCGTTTCTTAAAAACAAGTCAAACTGAAAAGAATAAGAAAAGAACTAATACATCACCAAGTTTGACATTGACATGCCAGACAAATAAAGAAAATCATTTTCAAAATATATATTATAATAATTGTTTGACGATATTGTTTTATACTCTAGATGTGTTTATTTTTATGTTTATTTTATTGTCTATACTAAGGTAAGCTGTTAAACGTGTAATATTTGTGTAGTCAATGTTGGTCTATTGAGATTTTTATATTTATATTTTAGATACTGAGGAAGGGAGTACTACTCCTGAAACGTCTATTAAACGAATTAATCTAGTAATTTAAAGTATTTTTACGAACCTGGAACAACCAAAAACCAAACCAAATCTTTATTATATAAATGACCAGGTAATAAGGTGAAGTGAGAAATTTTTAATATATATATATATATATACGTTTTTTTCTCGGTATATGTTGGCATCTCCAGTGGCCCCTACTAGACCAAATTAGCTCTTATTTGGCATCTGGAGTATCTTGAGGAAAAACAGAACCGATAAAATTTGTACGTGAATTGAGTTAATGCTAAGGAAGTGCTTTTTAGTTAGAGAGGATTGAGTAGATGTTGAGGGAGTGCTCCTTTTTCTAACCGCCGTCATTTTGAGATTTCTTGTTGTGTCGTAGGTTCAACTGGTTTCCTCAACCGCCTTCATTTAAATTCTTAGATTTCATGATTTTTGCGACCTTAGTGACGGAGTTGCGCTGCTCATGAGGTTTTTGTTCTGAATTTGAAAGTAATTGGCTTGAAGTGTGACTATTGAAGAGGAAGGATAAAATTTTGAATTTTGAAAAAAGTTCCTTATGTTTTCCGGAACAAGAAGAGCATAACTAACATTAACATATTTGTTTTCTCGTTTTTCTTGAATGGGGTAAAGTAAAAGTGAAATTAGTTCACGTTCTTCACTATTGATAATGTGAATTGACATTTTATGACTCGAAGTTAATTGTTCGATTATATCAATCAAAAATACGGAATTGGAAAACTTTTTTAGAATTCATAGTCCCTGTCAAAAGAGCTTTCATAACATGTACCACCAGACCTATAGTGCCAGTTGAAATTTCAAAGTTTATACCTAGAAATATAAATTGATATCATCTTCAGATTAAGAATCGACCTGTTTGTTTTAAACCGCCACTTTAAACGAAATATTCTGGTGAAAAAAATTTTATTGATACATTTTGGTAACGGAGTTGAATTCTTTTTGATGGAATCCGTTATTACTACGTTATAATTTTACATCAGGAAAAAAAAACATTAATTTACTATGTTTATAAGAAAAAAATTTTGTTCTTAACTCAATCTGCCCGATGATGTTCTAGTGACAGAAACTGCAATCGCAGTTTTATATTTTCTAATTATTTTTGTGATAATAAACGTAGAAAATTAAAGTGTTGTTTTATGTTCATGTATTATTTCTGTTAGCTCCTTAACCTGTTTCACTAATGGCGTAATGCGAAGTCATAAAAAATGTTACATTTCTAGCAGGGTGACATATCCTACACCTGTGTCAACCCTCTCAACGCATTCGCATTCAAATATATGTATAAGCGGAAGAAACATGCGGTTCTTCTCTTGCATTTTGGCAGTGAAGTAAAAGCTTCACTATCCAATTTTCTCTATTGAAGGATATATATATATATATATATATATATATATATATATTTCTATATATATATATATTTCTATATATATATATATATATATATATATATATATATATATATATATATATATATATATATATATATATATATATATATATATATACAGTGCTTTCATGATGAAAGGAACAAATTCATTAAAAAATTAGGTTTCTATTTCATGTTAAAATCCTCGGACAGGTCGATTAGTATTTTTATTTGGGCATTTTTCGCAATAAAAATTTTGTATACAGGGTGTCTCATTCAAGAGCTATGGCTTTGTCATTAGTTTTTTTAAAGGTAATACCCTGTATATTATTTCACTTTACAATTCTACGATAAATTCTTATCACTTTTTGTGAACATACCATATGCCTCAACTCGATGGATTGCCAGAAACGGAGATAGTGGGTAATGAGAGGTACGAGAGGTACGATATGAAAACACACAAATGTAATTACTAATTTAATTTTTACATATGTTCAATCTGTTGTCCGTTTACTTCGAGACATTTTTGAAGTCGATTCAATGTTTCCCGTTGCACATTTTCAATTACTTCTGGACTGATAAGTCTTATTTCCTGCCTGATTCTCTCTTTTAGATCATCAATATTATTTGGTCTATTCAAATAAACTTTAGACTTCAAATAACCCCATAAGAAAAAATCCAATGGGGTTATGTCCGGTGATCTTGGCGGCCACTCAATCGGACCTCTCCGTCCTATCCATCTGTTGGGAAAAGTTGCATCAAGAAATTGTCGAACAGCGATTGAATAGTGAGGAGGTGCCCCATCTTGTTGAAACCATATCTCGTTATTAGGTATGTCAGGATCTTGTGGGTTAGGAAACAAAACAGCTAAAGCCGGAATGAGTTCGAACTGGAGAAAGTTCAAGTAGTCCTCTCCGTTTAGTGTTCCTTCAAAAAAATAGGGACCAACTATACGATTTCGAACAATCGCTGCCCATGTATTAATTTTTTGAGGCCGCTGTGTGTGGCATTCTTGCATCCAATGATGATTCTCGGTCGCCCAATACCTACAGTTTTGTCTGTTGACGTGGCCATTTAAAGTAAAGGTGGCTTCATCAGAAAAAATTATGTTTGTAATGAAATTTAGATGTTGATTATGAATTTCAAGAATCTGCTCACAAAACTGTACTCTGCGGTCAAAATCGTCTTCTAATAATTCATGTACCAGCTTAATTTTATAGGGATGATACTTATTTACCTTAAGTATTTTATGCACGGACCCTACTGATTAAATTGAAATTATTGGAAATTGTAGTAATGGATGTATGAGGGTTATCTTGGGTTTCTAGTAGAACGTTCAAGCACTGTTTCTTCAGATACTTCTCGGTGGTCTTCCTTTAGGTAAATCTCTAACGTGGCCGTATCTCCTGAATTTTGATTCAATTTTGCTGACTGTCGATCTAGTAATTGGCGGACGATCAGGATGATTTTCATTGAATAGATTGCAGACTTCTTCTTGAGAACGCACCCTATCTCCAAAACCAATCATCATAAGTACTTCAATACGTTCTCTCTCAAGTAATTGCATTTTCTTAAACAATGAAGTAGTGTAGTGCCTGGAGCGTTAAAAACGTGAAAACTGCGGACTATACAGCACCAGTGAATGAATTCAGATGGTACATGTGAAATTTCATTCTTCAGATTTAATGACAATGTTTACCTAAATTTTTTTTTGTACTTTTAATCCACATTTTAAATCTCCAGGTGCTTCACTATCTCCGTTATAATCTGGGAATCCATCAAGTTGAGGCATATGGTATGTTCACAAAAAGTGATAAGAATTTATCGTAGAATTGTAAAGTGAAATAATATACAGGGTATTACCTTTAAAAAAACTAATGACAAAGCCATAGCTCTTGAATGAGACACCCTGTATACAAAATTTTTATTGCGAAAAATGCCCAAATAAAAATACTAATCGACCTGTCCGAGGATTTTAACATGAAATAGAAACCTAATTTTTTAATGAATTTGTTCCTTCATACATGAACACACTGCACATATATATATCTATCTTAATATATATATATATATAAATATATATATATATATATATATATATATATATATATATATATATATATATATATATACAGTGCCGGATTAAGCCAGAGCGGGGCCTGTAGCAAATTCGGCCAATGGGCCCTTGGTTTACTTTAGGTTCTCAAGTTTATAGTAAAACTCAGATTAGAGAATAAAATCGAAAATGTGTGCGTGACAACCCGGACCGGCTATGTAGGAACACGTTTATCTGTGTGCGTGTAATGATACCTACCAGTTTTTGAAATAAACTCCCTATATTTTTTTATTACTTTTACAAAACTAGTTGGTTTTTTAAACTTTGGTAATAAAGTAGTTCGTATATTATTTTAAATATTCATTAAGTACAATCAAAGCTAGATACTCACAAACAAATTCAAATTTATATTCATGTAAGTAAATGGCATCCATGACACTTGTAAAAGAGCTATTTGAGCCAATTTGCCTACGGTCAGTTAGCTGATTGGAGTTGAGCTATGAGAACTGACTGAGTAACTTCGGCCACTCTTTTTCATTCGCCAGGGGGTCACAAGTGTTGGTGTTACAATAATATGATGGAATATAAACTAATGCAACTAAAATACAACGCTAGACTAACATCTAAAGAGCTTTTTACAGTTTTTTACGTTGCGCCATATATAAATGTACATCAAATTCTAATAGTTTGATAGTCAATATAATCCTATTTTATTTTTTCGGGTTTTACAACTAGCTCGCTGCTCGATAGATGACAATATCAGGGAATTCCCCTGTTAGTTTTGCAGTGCTAAAAACTTGCGTGTAGCGCAGTGCAAGTAGTACAAACACATAACTTGTGCGGCCAGCGCTCAATTTTTAGAAATGTGGTACAACTTTATATTATGGTTGTAGATTTTGACACCAAAGTTTCTCGTGGTAGGTATTATACAACCTATAGGTACCTATGATTCAACGTGACGAAATCGAGTTTTAGATTTTCAAGTGTGAGTGAAGCATAGCCTAAATGCTTCGCGTTTAAGGCATGCAAGATATTTTACGCTTATCTAAACTTATTTTTTTTAAATGTTCCTAAAAATCATTCACTCATCAACTTCCTTGCGATTTTCATTTACTCAATTTTTAGGATTTATTCATGAAAATTATATTTTTTTCTGTACCTATGTCTATTCTGATGCAATAATTTGAATGAGATATTCTGTTTCCAGTATCACATTAACAATGCAATTACGTAACTAGAAATTATATAAGATTGAATAGAATGATTTATCGTCGAAACTTCATAAATTGATTGAATTGAGAATGAATGAATTAATAAAAAATTCAAAATAAATTCTCGAAATGTCCCTAATGAATGCGAGGCTTTAGCGCCAAGTTGATGGAGAAGAAAAGCTTCTTGTATAAGGCATCAATTGGTATTCACCACCCCATCTTCCTCAAATTCGATTCCCACACACACGAAAATGAGATGCAGAGAGAAAATCATCAAAAGCACAAAGCTTCCTGGTGCTTTTCCCAAGCCTTGCTAACGGTTATACGGAATGAAAAAGTCCGAATAAGGAGGAAATCTAAATTATTTATGTCATTTCGTTTACTTTACTGAAAAATGGCGAAATCACAACGAAGCACAGTGTCCCGACATTTTGCTGAAATTTTCATCTGATTTCGTTTGATTCTAAGAAAAATTAAGTGTTGTATTTAGAGCGTGTTGGAAAAAAACTAGTTAAAGTATAATTAGTTTAGATTCTGTATCAGATATGATCTGATTATATATATATATATATATATATATATATATATATATATATATATATACATATATATATATATATATATATATATATATATATATATATATATATATATATATATATATATATATAGACATATATATATATATATATATAATATACATAAATATATATAATATACAAATGTGGACATTTTTTTTTGATTTTTCAGGTAAATCAGGTGAATTCAAACCATGTTCATTCTCTATACGTTTTAGAGGCTACTGCTCTCTTCTTCAGTAGGTTTTATTATCTCCTAAAATTACATAAATTAAATAATAAGGTAAATAAGGATGAAAAATTTTTTTCCAACAAAATTTCTATTTCTACAAATAAACGATATTAAAATCACATTTTTTCGAATAGAAAAAAAATATTTCTGCATCAACAAATAACTAGCTACCGTAACGGCCGAAGTAAGAAAGGGGTGCCAGAGATGCATTAGGAACAAAGGAGAACAGTTCGAACAAAATTTATAACTAAAGAACAGTTGTTTATTGAATAATTGTTGGTAGTTCAACTTTTGTTCAAATAAACGATCATAAAAATGAAATTGTTTTCCTCACTAAGTCCGAACGTTTTCCGTCTTTCTGAAGGAATATCGGTAATTCAAAGCAAAAATGTTTTTTTCTTATCAATGTGTAGCATACAGTTGAAAAGCTTATTATACAAAGAAATTTTTAAAGGAGAGTGAACCTCTCAATTGTTGTTAATTTTTTCAACATCGAATTTTTAAGTTGTTTCATTTTCACAAAATCACTAATTTTGTGGAAAAAAATCCTCATATGCGCATTTGGTACCAGTAGTTGTGATGAAAACTCTATCTGAAGGAGCACGCTTTACAGAATATTTAGTTGAAAAACTTGGGCTTTAACAGGTATTAATAAAAAAGTTATGAGGTTTTAAAGGCGGAATTTTGAGAAATTTGAGACAAAAAATTAAAAAAATTATATCTCCTCAACCGTGAGTCTTAGGAGCTAGGGTCCAAAAAAAAAGGTAGCAAAAGAGCCCAACAATACTCCAAAAAATTTTGGTGATTCTTGTGCCGAACACCCTGTATATATATATAAATATATAGGTATTTATAATATATATATATATATATATATATATATATATATATATATATATATATATATATACGATATATATACAGGGTGTCCCTCGACGTTTTGACAGTCCAATTTCTCGAAAACTATTCACATGACATTTGACAGATATAAACAGTCGAAACTGATGTTTATATTTATTATAAAATGACTTCCATTTTTCCTGTCATTTCGGGTCACGTGATCCAAACATAATGTTTTTTAATGGGACAACCGGTATAATATTACAATTTTTGATATATCATTCAAAAACAAACTCTGCGGTACCACACTTGTCAACATTGTATTGTGCAGTAATGATAATAGGGGCAATCAAATTAACATCTGTATAAATTATTTGATTGAAAAGCGTAACATAGACAATTAAAAAGAACAAGTCATTAAAAAATTCAAAGAAAATGTTCAAATTGATGATCATGTACATTCACACAATGTTCACACCTTGTTAAAAGATTTCTTGTAAGTGCTGCTGTAATCATTTCGGGTGTTACGGTCCGACAAGCCTGTCTTATTTTATCATTTAAATCATCTAAATCAATCGGGGATGTGACATAAACTCGACCTTTTAAGTAACCCCAGAGAATAAAATCTAAGGGTGTAATATCCGGAGAACGGGGTGGCCACAGAATCGCGCCATTTCGACCAATCCATTTTTGAGGAAATGCGATATCAAAATATTCTCTAACTGGCCCAAAAAAGTGAGGAGATGCTTCATCTTGCTGTTACCACATTGTTTGCCTTTCATCAAAGGGAATTTCTTCGAGTAATTCTGGTAGAATATTTTGAAGGAAATATAAGTATCTTTGCCCCGTTAATGTTCCTTCATAAAAATAGGGACCAATCAACCGACCGTTCAATAAACCGGACCAAACATTGATTCCCCATATAGTTTGAAAATTGGTTTCGCGCATCCACTTTGGATTCTCCTGCGACCAATAATGACAATTATGGCGATTAACAATACCATTGTTATGAAATTTACTTTCATCAGTCCATAATATTTTTTCTGAAAAAGAGGGGTCATCATTACTTCGTACTAAAATTTCAGCAATAAAATTGATTCTCCTTCCAGGATCTGCAGGAACTAATCCTTGTGTTAAATGTATTTTATAAGGATGCTATTTGTGATTTTTTAATACTCTTTGTATAGAACTTCTACTTATTTGTAATTTTTGTTCAAGAAATCGTATTGTAGTGTGTGGATTTACAAGGAGATAAGCCAAAATATTTATCACATTGTCATCTGTCTGACCGGTCTTTTGACGAGGAACTTGATTTTTACCACTTGGAAAAGAAACAGTTCTTAGCTTTCGTTCGACATAGACAAAAGTATTTTTACTTGGAGTTATTTTATGAGGAAAACGATTTCTGTACAAACCTTGAGCATGAGTTTTGTTTTTTCCACATTCTCCATAAATAAGTAGAATGTCAACATATTCATCGCAAGTAAAAATTGAAGGCATTATTTACTTATTGTTACAGTGTCTTTACAAGATTATGACTAATAATTAATGACAGTTCTTGAATAAACTTCACCTAATAATAATGAATGACAACCTATGTTGTTCCTACTATAGTTATTTGTTTCATAGCCACCTAAATTATTTAGTGCCAAATATTGCTTCAATAAATTTAGTAAAACTAAGAAGCCCTTATTATCATTACTACACAAAACAATGATGACAAGTGTGGTACCGTTGAATTTGTTTTTGAATGATTTATCAAAAATTGTAATATTATACCGGTTGTCCCATTAAAAAAAATTATGTTTGGGTCACGTGACCCGAAATGACAGGAAAAACGGAAGTCATTTTATAATAAATATAAATATCAGTTTCGACTGTTTATATCTGCCAAATTTCATGAATGTCATATGAACAGTTTTCGAGATGTTGGACTGTCAAAACGTCGTGGTACACAATATATATATATATATATATATATATATATATATATATATATATATATATATATATATATATATATATATATATATATATATATATATATATATATATATATATATATATATATATATATGTATATATATATATTTATATATATATATAATATATATATATATATATATATATATATATATATATATATATATATATATATATATATATAATTTGTGAAGTACCAGGAGCTTTTATAAGATATTATTCATTACAGAACGTCATACGAGGATCCGATTAACTTGAATTTAAAGAGAAGTAATGCAATAACTGGATCGCTCACAGCAATATTGGATTTCGGGCTGAAAAAGTTTCAATATCCGTGGGGATTTGCAGCATCATATTACCTTCGTCATGAAATAGCGCGTTTCGAATTCATACGAAATATACGTTTATTGCTCCAATTTGAGAAAACCCAGAAAAGAAAACAAAGGACCATCATTCTATTTTTCGAGTCGACTTTTAGATACAGGTATACGTGTTTAAATCAAACAAACGAGCCGAATACTGAAATTTAACAAGAGACGTGTGTAAAATGTCGCTTTTCGTTCATAGGTAAGAAAAATGCTGAAGAAATAATTTCATCGAGTTTCGCAAGCTATAAATCAGAATTCATTTCGAAAATAGCATTAACCTATAATTTCATTTTATATATCGACTATTTTGGAGAAATTGTTCAGTTTCAATATTTCCTTGAATAATTTTAATTTTCGAAATTTATTTCCGCGTTGCAAGAATGACTTGAAGTTTATTCATTAATTTTGTGATAGTTGATGAGAGATAATACCGCCTAAGAATGAAGAGGTTTAGAGATCAAAATATGAACGACTAAAAACGTGCTGGGTTCGATTCCTGGGTAAGGTATTGATGTTTGTGTATGTATGGGTTTCAGTGGTCAAAATAATTAATAAGTTGTGTACAATGATTAAAAGTATTTCTTCCTCATTTTTGTTCTTTTCACATAATTCTTAATACCTAAATCAATTTGATGAGGCTGAAGAGATGCACAAAGCTTGCATCCCTGCGTAAACATATTAAATTTTCACATCCAAATTGCGGTGATCAAACTCCAAATCAACCGAAGGCAAGTACAAATTTTCTGCCTCCTTCAGTTGAATTCGAAATGGTTGTATAGATGAGCAATACACGAAAATCTTAGACGTCGCTGGAAATTTCAATATGAAAATTGTGTCGGGGAAATATTCAATTCAAATCTCAATGTTGAACTTCACTACTATCAATAATTAATTTTTTTTTAACTCTAGGGACCTACAGTTTAACACCGGTTCCGAACGGCCAATGGGCTTGAATGTAAGTCATTACCCAACAGATTAATCATTGAACCACTGAATTCGGGACATACACAACAACCAAGAGCAAGGTGGGACTCGAACCCACAATCCTCGGTTTACAAGCGATACACTTTACCGCTGGGCTACGGGGGCCACTATATCAATAATTCAATCCACATACTAAATTTCAACTGTCTAAATCAATCAGCAGAAGCTGAGGAGATGCGCAAATCCTAAGAACAGCACATACAATTATGAAATCTCTACATAAAAATGGCGACGGCTGAGCAAAATAGTTGAAACCACTACAGTCAGTTTCCTAAAATCAAATCAATTTCAGCACTCTTAACTCAATCTGAATGGGCTGTGGACGTGCGCAAATCCATATCAAAATGGGGAGGTCTGAGAAAATTATTCATACCATCAAAAAAATTTGGATATGTTGTTCATAATTTATTTCCACTTTTTTGCTACCGGTTTGATTATGTATCTTCAAGATACACCCCAGATTTCAGGTCTTTTGGTTTGCTGATAGGCGCTGGGGACGAAAAAATGCACATGGGGGGCTTATGGAATATATATGTATAAATATATATAAATATATAAATATATATATAAATATATATATATATATATATATATATATATATAAATATATATAAATATATATATATCTATATATATATAATATATATATATATATATATATATATATATATGTATATGTGTATATATATGTATAATATATATATATATATTATAAATATATATATAAATATATATATATATATATATATATATATATTCTTTCAGACATATAAAATAAAATGCATAGGACACGTCAATTTACCAGGTAATCAGAAATCACAATCATTGAAATATTCATCTACAGCGTAGTAACATTTCTTGATCAACTTCAACTTAACTACATTTTTAAATTTAATTTTCGTTAAGCATTTTATAGTATCAGGCACATGATTGAAGAGTTTAATACCTTTATATGTTGGTAAGGATTCATATTTGGAAGTTCTGTAAGTAGGAAGTAGCAACTTCTCGTGATTTCTTGTGTTATATCCATGAAAACTGGACAATTTCAGCAGGTTGCTATGGCTTTCCTTTACATACAATAAACTCTTCAATATATATATATATATATATATATATATATATATATATATATATATATATATATATATATATATATAAGGAACAGTCAGTATCCCATATGACGCGAACGACCTACAGGAAGAACAAGGTTCAAGACCAAACATCATACGCATAATACGATTTTGCGCCACAAATATCTGACTTACATCAGTAGAGCCCCCAGAGCAATATATTGTAAGATATGTGGCTGTAACATAAGGCAAAGTAAATATTTTAAACCGATGCCAAGGGAAGAGAGTGCTTTATTCGATTCATAGCGTCGTAAGCTTTACTTAATTTCTTACATAACACATCAATATGATGTCACCATCTCAGATTTCGATCAATGTGTACCTCCAGGAATTCAACGTGATCCTTAGAGGTGATTGATGAGCTACCAAACTGAACAGTCAATGTCCGACTTAAATTTTTGATGCTGAAAAAAATACAGTCGGTTTTCTCAATATTTGCAATCAAAGCATTTTTACGACACCAATCTGCACCAAACTGCCAACAACAGAGATAGTTTCTCCGGACTCTCAGCGGAGACAACCAATGAAGTATCATCTGCAAATAATGTCATTCTACTTTCATGAAAGTGATCTGGAAGATCATTTACAAACAGAATAAATAGCAGGGGACCAAGGACCGATCCCTGGGGTAAACCTGAACTTATATTAAATGCTTCAGATAATGCATCATGATCCTTAACAATCATAGTCTTAACTGAGATTAAGCTATGGAGCCAATCAAGAAACACACCTCTGAATCCGAGTTTGTAATATTTGTTCATCATAAAATCGAAGGCCAGAACGTCGAATGGTATCAACAGTCTGAAACGGATATAAAAATCACTCTCGCATCTCACTGTTTACTTTCGATTCAGTGGAATGGTCTATTATTTTCGGAAAATATACGACTAAAAACAGTGACATAACTATCTTCGGGGTCCAAATACTCAATTTTGGGGCAATTTTATTATTTAGAGTTGTCAGACCTGTACACTGACGAAAAACATCGTTTTTCTGCTCAGAATTTCTGATTCTCCAGTGCAAAATTGGTGTGAAAATACCACAAAAATGTGAATAAATCTACAACTTTCTGATAAGTTAGATAACGTTTCGTCATAAAATCAGTGACTTTTTCGAAACTCGTGAAAGACCAAAACTATTATAGCATTCATAAACATAGAAAATAAGTAATAGAACATATATATATATATATATATATATATATATATATATATATATATATATATATATATATATATATATATATATATATATATATATATATATTAATGAATTGGATATCTTTGCTGAGTTATTCAGGTAAACTATAGGTTCTTGGGATGGCAGCAATAAAACACGTGAATTACTCTTTTTCCTTCAGCTCGAGCTTTCGAGATTGCTTTATCTCATCATCAGGAGCGCTAAAAGACATTGGTTAATAAGCTTATGAGTTTCATAAAATATAGATGAATATAGTCTAACTTACAGGAGTTGAGTTTCTGTTTTGACAAATTTAATAACATTTAGGTTTCCAAGAAAAATGGTAAGAACGCCAGACTTCTAAATTTTGCAACAGTATATTCTATAAGATTCCAAATTGTATCTATTAATTTATTGTATTGAAGTATCCGTCAAATGTCTTAAATGTGTGAAATGTCAATACCGCCAAGCTGTTTTTTTGCGGTGAATATTTATCCAACTGGTCAGACTCAACTCCAGTGTGATCAATATATAATACAAAACGTGTAAAAACAAAAGTAAACACGAACGAAAATCTGACTGTAGAATTAGTCAAAACATACAAATAGAAGAAAAACAAAAATATAAATAGGAAGTAGTACTCAACTTACAAAACAAATGATGAGATAAAGCAATCTCGAAAGCTCGAGCTGAAGGAAAAAGAGTAATTCACGTGTTTTATTACTACCATCCCAAGAACCTATATATTTCATATATATATATATATATATATATATATATATATATATATATATATATATATATATATATATATGTACATTTTATATATATATATATATATATATATATATATATATATATATATATATATATATATAATTGTTTATTCGAATTGTTGTTGCCTGTGAACTATTTCTAATCTCTTGATAATTATTAGCAATAACAGGCTTGTTGAATCTTAAAAAACTCGATTTTATTAAAAAGTTGACGTTTCGCCACGACATTCGTGGCTTTATCAAAACTTTTGAAAAAATTGAAATTTCTTTGACATTTATTGATTTGAAAAATTTGAATAGAAAGAGACTACTATGTTTCACTAAAATTTTTCGGTTGTGGCCGTTCTTTGTTGTTTATTACCCTATTATTATTATTCTGTGACTCTTCAAAATCGAAATAATTTGAACCTATTTCGAACATTACGTGGGTAAAGGTTTCTGTGGTTTCCCTTACCATCTAATAATAACAAATTTGATTGTTAATATTGGACTGAATAGCACGTAATAAACAACAAAGAAGTGAAGCATAGTAGTCTGTTTCTATTCAAATTTTTCAAATCAATAAATGTCAAAGAAATTTCAATTTTTTCAAAAGTTTTGATAAAGCCACGAATGTCGTGGCAAAACGTCAACTTTTTAATAAAATCGAGTTTTTTAAGATTCAACAAGCCTGTTATTGCTAATAATTATCAAGAGATTATATATATATATATATATATATATATATATATATATATATATATATATATTTCACTAAGTTTATACGAAGGATATTCATTTAGCTTCAATTTCTTATCAATGCATGCTTCACAAAGTGAAATAATTATGTAGTTTATTGAAACTTGGTGAAGTTTCGTCACCATCAATTTTGTTTTCTAACATGTTTAAAAAAAAGGACCAATTTGTTAGAAAATTAAAAAAAATAATATCTCACACTTTCAAACGCATGCTATTATTAAAAAATCAATGAATAAAAATGAAAGTATCCATATGTTGAGTGAGTAGAAAAATATATGACAATATCAAAATCACGAATGGAAAAATCAATACAATATCAATTATACAAACATTACAATAAACTGGTTTGAATGCAATTTATACCTACGTTTAAATGAGGTAATTCAATGAAAAATTTCAATTTGATGAATATTTTACTAATTTTGTAATGTTACTGAAGATAGTTCAGATTAATGATACATTTGAAGAGAAATCAATATAGAAACCTTCTCATTCATTATATAAGGTTAGTCAATCTTCAATTAATTTTCCAATTTACTCGAATAAGGCTCAGTACGTTTGATATATCTATTCTTATTTTATATTGTGGGCGTTCTACGTCACAGATCTGAAATAATTTCCTAGAGAGAAAAGAAAAAATATTTATAATTCTTGAGAAGAAGAGGAAACGGAGAAACCGTGTATCGAGCGAGGGAAGGCCTGGAATATGATTCCCTGGGGTCGAAGCAAGAAGGAATATTTAATTGCTTGAAGGAGAGAAAGAGAGCACTTGCCTTGGACAAGTCTTGCATATATGATGATATAGACAAAGGAATTGTAATATCTCTGCAGATAGCCCGTCTGTTCTTTGCCGTGGCCAAATATATACATAGAGAATTATTCAGAATGTTTAATATTCCTTCGCTGTACGTTTAAACATGATGTTATATTACATTCTAGCACTGCTATAATTTCGCTATTTTATTTTTCAATATACGAATATTTCGGAAAAACTGACAAAAATGCGGAAGCCCCATTTTATTTCATCCACATTTGATGTAACTATGGCTCTCTCTCTATATATATATATATATATATATATATATATATATATATATATATATATATATATATATATATATATATATATATATATATATATATATATAGTCTGGAAACAAGGTATTTTTTTAAGAAGATTAAACGTATAATCATCAAATTTTCCTCAGAGGTGGATTGTTTGAAAAGGTGTAATTAAGTGGCCGGCAAGATCTCCCGACTTAACTCCAATTTATATCAGACATAACTGATTCAAAAACTCTCAAATGTCATGAGATACGAACAATTTCTCCATAAATGATAAACAATTCTATTCGAAGCTTCAAATAAAGATTGTATTATTTCTAAGGTACAGGTGGCCAACATTTTGAGCTCCGGTTATGATTAAAAGTGCTCAAGATAAGAAGGAATGGGCTGAAATTGGGGAGGCTTGTGTCCAGCAGTGGACGCAGAGAGCTGAATGATGATGATACAGTAAATGAAGTGAATATCTATTTTACATAAACATTATTCATGAATTCTTTGATATAAAAGAATAATACTTTATTCAATAAATATATTTATATTATTCCAATCATGAATTTTTTCAACTTTGTACTTAGTTCACTTTAAACCTGCTCTCAGGAATGATGAATTTTTTATTTCAATGAAATACATGTATCCTCTGTAGAAAGTCATACCCATATGATTTTCTTCACAGACAATTGCATCAACCCAAATTAGATGGTCCCTCATAAACAATAATTTTTTGTATATCGAAATATATGGAAAAGTGAGTAGTTTATGATCCCCAAAGTTTGTTTGACATGATTTGAAATATTTGGTATTGACGATCAGCCCATCAATTTTTTTCTGCGATTCACTCAGAAATACGAAATTGTAGTGAAAAGCGTCTAGGCAATTAAAAATACCTTAAGCAAATGAAAAGATTTCATTGCTACAATCGTTAGTACATTTAGGGTAAAAAAAAATTCTATTTCAATAAAAATATTCAAGTATGTGCAATTTCATTTTATTTAAGGCAAGCGTTTCATCAATGCGTACAAGATCGAATGAATCAATTCAAGAAGCCAGTCAACATTCTGGTCTTGACCATTGTGTTACAAATGGATTTATTCAAATTATCCTAGTTTATATTTGATTTTAAATCGAAAGAAGGTATAGTAGAAAAGTTCTCCACATTCGCACAAATGAATGAAAATAATTAAACGATATTGATATACAGTGTCTAAATGTGCTAATAAAAGCGAGAGGGAGACGAAAGTAAAGACGAAGGCGTACGGACTCCCGGACTTTTTCCGGTGAGTTATGGCCGAACGCTAGTCCCCGAGTCCGCTTATACTCACACACACAGACACACACACACATACATATTATATGCAATTATAATTCTTAGTGCACGATGCTGCTGCGGAGGGACTTCGAGGGGGGATGCATCCGCCATATTGTATCCGCCCCCGCTCGGGTAGCTCCGCCTGCATGTTTTCTCTCTTCAACGCTATCTTCTCCGAAGGTTTGATCTCCCTTTCGCTATGTATATCATATACGGCATAGTGTGCCGAAATAATTTTAATGGATTGCGAGAGAGAATCAGCTCAGCATCCGCTAGGAGGCGCGACGATAGTCGAGAGCGTTTGAGGGGGTCCAGAGTAGGAGAGTGTTTCTTTCGCATCCCTTATTTTACTCCTCTTTCTTTTCTCTTTTCAAACATGAATCCTTTTGTGTCTCATTGTTTATTCTTATGGATGACGCACGATGCTCGTGTGCCGATGTTTTTAATTGAATTTCTCTGCCTTTTTCTGTTCGGAATTGCAATCCAATAGATACGTATAGTTATTTGTGAAAAATTCTGTTCATGAATGTGGAAACTGAATATTATGAATGAATTTTTTTCGTTGATGGTATACAATTCCTAGAAATATCATTTATTATATCGGATTATATCACAAAATTACACAATTAAAAATAAAATAGGCACAATGAAATAAATTAAGAACATTTGATAGTAATTTTAAAAATAATCAGAATTATTTATGAAATTATTTCGAAAGAAATACAAACTATTCAAAAAAGTTATTCTTTTCAAAAGAGCAAAGTTTATTGAAGATAACAGAACAAAAGCAATAATCATAACAGAGCTATACTCCAAGTGACATATTTTTTAATAATAAGATTAAAATGAAAACATATAACGCGAACAATGAATGATTATTCTATCACAACTTACTGAATTATTTTTATTACTATGCATAATTACGTCTACACATTTCAGAAAAATTGATTTTATATATAAATATATATATATATATATATATATATATATATATATATATATATATATATATATATATATATATATATATATATATATATTTATATATATACATATAATAAAAAGGATTTATTTACATAGAAATACATTATTGTGGCAATTTTTCTATAGCCTTTGACACAAATAAATAAGGAAGATACAACAAAACTTTCGCTGACCATTTCGTGGATTTAATATCAAAAAATTTAATGAACACAAATGTCTTACAAACGAAATTCATACATATATAACAACAAAAACACATGTATACGTAGATGCAAAGTGGTGCTCAAAGGGAGAAAATATATCTGTTTGAAGAACAATACAAATTAAAGCTCACTCAAACTAGCTAGGTAGATAAAAAAATCAATCAAAAAAATCATTAACAACTTGTCTCTTCTCATCTATTAACAAGTGCCTCACCTTATGTCTGAAATACTCCAAAAAATTGGAACTATCAATGAGAAACTTATCTGATACATAATTTATGAATCGTCGTCCCAAATATGCTAGGCATCTGGTACCCACCAATTTATATTCGCTGTGAGAGTTTTCAGTTTATTAGAGTATTTAGCCCTTATTTGATAGGTATGTGGAAGTATCTCGAAATGTTCTCTATTTGATATAAAAAGAATACTTAAAAAAGAAGGTTTGCCAAATGTCCTACTTTCTAGATACATATCTATCTGACGGGTAAGTTCTCTCTTTTTAATGATAACTAGCGACGAAACCTGGCATTGCTTGGATCGAAATACCATCGTACGCTAAGTGGTACTAAAATCAGTTTAGCATTTTCTTGTTAGTGATCTGTTGACCATAGCTGAGCTTTGACTGACAAAAAGAAAAGAACTTCGGCTCATATACCTTCAACGATCGAGATTTCTAGTTTTACAATACTCTAGAACACATAATTACATTCGAATACAATCTGAAAAAAATTGACATATCTCAAAGAAGTCTTCATCATTGTCACACACATATGAACTTTACGTCATACAATACAAACTCGGGTTTAAGTAAGTCATACAATATGTTGAAATTTTTGTCACCTGCAACTACCAGTCACCCACCAAGACCAAATTCCCTCACTTACCAATGCAGACCAAGGGCTATCTATCGCTACAACCAGGTGGCAGTATGTAGTTATAGAGAAAAGGCTGGAAAATCCCACAAACACTTTTCTTATATATATATATATATATATATATAATAATAATAATAATTAAAATATTAATTGCCGAATAATTTAAATAAGTTTAATAAAGTTTAATGGGAACTCAGCAAGGGCATCAAAAGTCGAATCTTTTTAGCAATACCAATATATTTCGACAGTACAGTGCTTTGGCCAAACACATTAGAACATTGCGACACAGTGTAGATTTTGATAACATCCAAATTCTACATAAGGAAAAGAAACGAAAGAATAGGAAGTTTGTGGAGATGTGTTATTTCAGCAAATATAGTTCGGCTGTATTAATGAACAGGGAGATATCAGACAACTTAGTAATATCTATTGTAACATACTCGAATGTGACAATAAAAAGAAGTGGTCGTGAGTAAGAATGTTGTGCTCTATGACTACTTCATGCGCTGTGTAAGACCATAGAAATGTCAGTTACTCTGACATAAGTTTTTAACCTTTTTTTTGTTCCCTTCATCTCGTTCCAAGTTTTGTTGTAGGCGTTGCAGCCTTATGTCAAATAATTTATACTCTTAATGTTTTGTATGCTTAGTTTACTTACTGATCAATAGCTGTAAGTGGTTTGAAATCTGAAAGTGTGCTTTGTTACATAGTTTTTGTTTTTAGACCCTGAGGAAGACAGCAATGTACTGTCGAAATATATTGGTATTGCTAAAAAGAATCGACCTTTGATGCCCTTGCTGAGTTCCCATTAAACTTCATTAAGCTTATATATAGATATATATATATATATATATATATATATATATGAATATGATGTGTTGGTCCGGGAATACATCCGTTGATTTGTTGAACCGGTGTTAGCAACTGGCAGACGTTTCGCCAAGGTCTCACTTGGCATTTTAAATGCTTGTTTACTGATCGAAGTCTGTAAACAAGCATTGAAAATGCCAAGTGAGACATTGGCGAAACGTCTGCCAGTTCCTAAGACCGGTTCAACAACCGGTTCAACGGATGTATTCCCGGACCAACACATTATATTCATAATATTTTTTCCATCCGTGAATCCCTACAATCAAACATATATATATATATATATATATATATATATATATATATATATATATATATATATATATAACTTTTTGATAATAATTAGCAATAACGGGCTTGGTGAATCTCAAAAAACTCATCAGCTTTATCAAAACTTTTGATAAAGCCACGAATGCCGTGGCCAAACATCAACTTTTTAATAAAATAGAGTTTTTTGAGATTCACCAAGCCTGTTAGTGCTAATAATTATTAAAAAGTTAATAATAGTTCACATGCAACAACAATTCAAATATATATATATATATATATATATATATATATATATATATATTTATATATATATATATATATATATATATATATATATATATATATATATATATAACGTGGTAGCACTGCTTTCTAGAAGGGGGCTTGCTTTTTACGTAGTATTAAAATAAATATACGTGAAATAAATACAGGAATATACAGCTTTTTCTGTCTTTTTACCTAAAAAAGTATACTGGAAAACTAATATTCATTAAAAAACATTTTGGAAAAATTTATTCTAATAAATAATAAAAAATTTCTCAAAGAAAACTCTAAATAAATAAAACAAATAGCCTATAAATAGACAAACAAGTTAATATTCTCTCTCTTGTTCGTCACTTGTTTGCGCTTAATCGTTTTCAGTTATGTTTCTATTTTCACTTAAGTAAAATATAATATTCTCAGTTTGAAAATGAATTAACGGCTAATAATATTTTATCCGAAGAGGTTGAAGAAATTCAAGGAAAATGTGTGGATTTTATTGAAATACTTTATCTACTCAAACGTCAGCCCTCGCATTTAAATGTTTTTCGGCAGATAATAAGTTTAAGTCCTGCTATAATTTTAAATCCAGTACAAAGACCAAAATTTTCTGAGCTGCCACTTATTTTTGTAACTCCCAATAGAATATCTGACACAGGGATACAATATACAAAAAAAATTCAGCCTACCAATTCATGTTTAAAGATCAAGCTCTATTTGCATTTACTCTTCTAAGCTAACCGTCATTCAGTGCATTCGTGGAGAGGATATTTTCATTGATGAATATTGTATGTAAAATTCGAAACGAAATGATATTAAAAATGTTAAATTAAGTCATGTCTATTAGATCTCACTTTTATATTAAAAATGTTAAATTCAGTCGTGTTTATTTGCAATAAATTTGAGAATTTGAGCCTAGCAAAGCTATGTATGCAAAATTTAGTTCTGATATGTATCAGTAGCAGAACCAATCCACAACTTCAACCACAGACAAAGATGATGATGTTTTGTATACAGTTTATATAAAAATAACGATATTTGTAATATAATCATGGTTTTGATTGTAATAGTAATTTAAGTAGAAAGTCCCGAAAATACCTACTATTGTTTTTTTGGACGAGTAGGCAACATTGGGTGCACTATTTTTCCGTGCGGTTGCGAAAAAATCATGATTGCGATTTTGGGCGACAAATTAGAAGAAAACACGTATGAAATAACTGCTAGAATAAGTGAATTTTATATGCAAAAATACTTGTTACCAATGTTTCCCCGTTAACATGATTGTTGCAACCACGGTTGCGCTTTTGGGCGACAAATAAGCGTCTAAAGTGCGACACGGCTCTGAAAAATCTGGCAACCCTGCTATTAAACGCTCGTTTGTCGCTATTTTATTTTAGGATTAAAACGTGAACATGTTTCGAGGGTTAAAAGATGCCGCAAATAAATGATTTCAAGTCAGTTTTACAATTAGGTAGATTTGTTTGTAACTAGGCTAGTTTTATGTTTCAACGCAGATATAAACATTTTTGGTTTGTAATAATTCTGGTACCTTTTCTAGAGGGGGCTCAAATAATTCCAGAGGGGGCTCAGCCCCCTCTGGCACCCCCTTGGCTACAGCACTAATATATACATATAAATATATATATATATATATATATATATATATATATATATATATATATATACAGAAAATAATAATGAGCCTGATATCAATCACTGCCAATGATTGACCGCATATTCATTATCATAACGTATTTTTCATTAGGACAATGTCCAAAATTTATTGATAATAATGAATTTCTGTGATTGATCAATCAACGATTTTGTTGTTATAATGAAATCTATGTCATTATGATAATGTAATTGAATCATGAATATAATGAAAAAAGTCATCTTTATAATGTTATTTACATCAGGGCAATGTGAAAAATACATCAAGATAATGACTACATAGTGATCAATACTATGTACCTTTAATCATCACGACACATTCTCATAATCCCTCTTTTAATAAAGCTATGTTCAATAGGCATAACATTAATGATTGAAAACATTAACCTATGTATAGTTCATCATAGCAATGCACTGCGTTTATCACCTAATGTATTTCGGTCATTCGGTCAATGTCCGAGAGCATTGGGACAATGCTTAAAGAATAATGGATTGATGAATTTCTGGCTGCACCCCCACCGTCTCAACGTAAATATGCCAAATTTCCGCCTAATTCGCTTTACGAGTATCTAACAGCCAAACGGTGAAATGTTATTTGTGTATAAGTAAATTTTTGTGGAAGCAGTTTTTCTAGAAGGTGGTAAGTACAGTAACTGTATTTTTTGAATCTTGTTAGTTTTTTATAACATTTGAATAAAAGTTACGAAAATATTTTTTGCCAGAATACAATCTCAAAAAAATAAGTAGTTACACTGAACAGTGTTGAAAGAGACGAAAGAATGAAAACATGGCGTGTTTCGAGCACTTATATTGAAAATATATAAATATATTGCATTTTGAACAATTTTTATATTATTTCGCGAACTACTATGAATTTTTCTATAAGAAATAGATATGCTCAATAAAGAAACTTGCTCATACATTGTTTTGCTAAATGCCCTTGTAAATTCATTAAATTACTGAAAAGAAAATTGTATTTACAAAAAATCTACTATTTACTAAAATTTGACGGTCTATACTATTTCAACATCATCTTGAAAAATAATCATTTATTGCAGGTTGTGACCATACTTGTAAGTGTGATCTGGATCTGAAGTAGAAATCGAAATATTCCAAGCACCTTCATATATATTCAGTATTTACTTTTCCCCAATATAAATCATGATCGGACAACTATCTGTATAACAACCCAGAGCGCCCTCCACCAAAGATATTGGAAACCAACAATTCACCGCAGAGATCGAAAATGCAGAAACCCGTCGCTAGAATACAAACTTTCTGACATAAGATGTCTACTTTGCAACTGTGGCGTAGGTATGTTTTTTTAAAAATTATTGAAGAATTTTCCTTGTTCTCTTTATGTAATATATTAAATTGTCTATGGTCAACTAGTATATTTTTCATGATTTTTAATTTAATCTTGTATAATTTCATGTATTACCTATAACATTCAATATAATATAGCTATAGTTGCAACTAACTATTATAACTTTACTTCTAGATTGATATGGACTCAACCATGAAGAACGAAAATGATAAATTTTTTCTCAAAAACTGTGAAAAAGAAGTGCCAAAATCATTGCATTTCTGTTCAATGGCAATGTCAAAGACAAGGCGATTGAGTTTTTACTAGGCCCATTGGAAATCGAAAATATCGAGGAAAGTGAGTATCTGCTTGTGTAGATTGTATATTTCAGTGAATGGTGTTCACCCCGTGATGCTTATGTTAGTAGTTCAAAAAGAGCTTGATATTATTATTCTATGTCAGATGGTTGTTTTAGTCACAGGGTTGAAAGAGAACACTTTTTTCATTTGTTATGAAATCAAATGACAGCTTCAGAATAATATGATACATATTTCGTGAACATCATATTTAAAGTTCATAACATACTTATTTCATTAAAAAGTAGAGTCCTAATGAAAAAAAAATCAGTTTTCTAAAATCTGGAATTCACCTTTTTCATTTCCGACCATAATATATTCTTATTTCCAGATGGGCGGGATGAGGCAGCCACCAACAAAGTTGTAAAGAAATATTACAAGATTTCCAATTCACGTATTGAATTTCTATATCTTTAAAACTCTGCTACCGCTTTGAAAGGAATCACTTTCAGAACACATATCAATACGCAAATACGAATACAGCTGACCTTGAGAGTGTTACTCTCAAATGAAATTTTATATTTTTTAGCCATATCTTTCATTCGCCAAGTGACTGCAATGTAACGTGCGATTAGGAATCTCGTTCCAAAAGTTGTCTTTATATTTCAAATCGAATATTATTGATAGGTATCTGACTATCATTCCAGGACTCAGGAGCAGATATATCCTCATATGAATGATAGCAATATTTTATAATGCAATGTCCAAAAATTCCAATGAGAAAAATTACATTAATTAAAAATATGACACATTCATGAAATACGGCTGTAGGTATTTCGAAGAAAGAGGATTTGGTCATTTGTTTTTCTATTCGTAACATCCGATATCTCATCCGGACCATCGACCTTAATTTATAGCACATCTATATCTCGGAATATTAAGCTTTTTTCGATGTTTGCCAATGGCGAATATCAAATAGGTTCAGAAATTGGATGTGTGCTCGTTTCCAATTCAGATGGGTCGGTGACGGGCATGTGACGTTTAGCGGGGACATCTATCGGACCGTCGAATCGATCGGAGTAGGCGAGAGCAAGGAGATGAGAACAGAAAAGGCTGGAATTCCTCCACTTCGCCCTGCTCGAAATGTTAATATATTCCGAAGAGTTTAATTCAGTGGCGGCCGCCGAAGAACGAATATTGAAATTATATAGAATAAAAACAAACGAAAATTTTAAAAATTATGAAAACCTTTCATTGTTCTAAATAATAAATATTAAAATTCAATTAACCCACAACAATAACATTTGCAATGATTCTAAGTCAGCTGCAAGATTGAGTGAGGAATAAATTTTGGGTTATTTCATAATTTAAACTGATTGAAATTTCTTCCTATCAGATATTCTAATTGAATATTGAATAGATGCATACTGCTTTATGTATATGTCAGTAATTTTTGATCAAAAATTTGTAATCGGAAGATAGTGTCTTCTTTTAAGCTGTATTTTTTTAGTACCTAGCCAAAGTGCTGTTGTTATAAAGACTGACATCTGGATGAGTTTCATCGTTCTCTGATTTAACCACTAGTTCAGAGACACTTATGAAGCTATGGTTCAATTTACACATTTCTGCGAAGTGATTCAACTCTCGTAGCATTTATCTCACCTATAATTTTCCTTTGGTTCTCAAAAATAGTATTATATTAATAATACTCGACCAAAATGACCAATTTTACAGCTAGAAATGAGAAATCTATATGGCCAAGTTATGTGCCGGATCTAACGATACCAAAAACTAGTAAAGTGATATTTGATCGCAACCATATTGTTTCAATGAAACAGTGCTTCAGCATGATGAAAAGACAAAAGTTTGTATAGAAAATGACCAAACACTGACGTAAACTAGTAAATATCTGCACTGTTAAACAAATCCATACTTCAAGATTTTATGGGTGCAAATTTCAGATTGATTTATTAAAAGGAAAGTCCGAGTTTGATGATTATTTGTCGCAAAATTCATTGTTACTTCCAATGGTTACTATTATACTCTCAAAATAATTGTTTTCTTAGTGCTACCTTTCCTCAAAGAAATATATAAAGCTTATAGACTGCAGCATATATTCTTACGTTCATTGTACATTGATATAAAGACACTAAAATGAACAAAAAATTTTCATCAACAATTTTGTTCATTTTATGAATCCAAGTACCTACCTATATACAAAATGAACAAAATTTAGACTGCATCGTTGTTTGTACAGAAACATTAACGTTTTTCTCTAAATAAAGTATGTCAAAACTACTAACATTCAATAAAAATCTGAAAGTACAATATAAAGAACTAAGAGGTATATTTAATCAAAACAAGTACATATTTGGTCTAATTTTCATTGCTGTATCCGTAATTTTAACATATCTTTCAGATTGTCAACATATTAACAGGATTACTTATTACTAAATTAAAAATGAAATAGTTCGATTCTTCTCAAATGTAAGAACGCTTAAAGTGATGTATACCGATACATTGGAAATGGGAGAATTGTATTTGTAAATTTTAATTTGCATACTTTCTAGGATGTCCAGTTATTTTTTCTTCTTGTTACCTAGGTTTAACAGTATTGTGCGAAATGAAGTTATGCTCCTTCCTACAATTGGGTCTGGGTGGAATTTAAGCTTTTATAGTACTATTCATTCAATTTTCAGATTAATTTAATAATAAATTTATTTGTGCTTCTTCAATTATTTTAAACAGCTCGTAGTTGCATTTGGTTATAACGGATCAAATCTTCGCAGTCTCGAGAACCTTCTCATCTCTGTATTACCTATACCTAAATTACAGCTTTCAATTTTTTTCATTCATTTTGTTCAATAAATTGTTTTCATTCTGTTGTTGCATGTGATACACAAATGATACATTGGATTAGAATCCTGTTTATTTTTATGTGATTCCAAAAGCATCTTCAAATATTTGATTCTTAGCTTTTAAGCATGAATTGCCTTGGTTTTATTTATTATTATCATATTTAATAAATATAAGATAATGTTGGGTTGAATTTTGACCATCCAACTGTAAAGGGTTAAAAAAAAACGAGGAACCGATCTTCAAGGAAGAATTAACTTCAAGTCACACCTAGAAGAAAATGATCAGATAATTGATATTTCAGGAATCACCCGAAAATCCATTAGATAATTTGTGGATCAAGAGTAAGGGCAGAATGCAATAAAAGAAAGAGGTGGAGCTGTATTTAAGGTGTGATACATGGGTGGAGGAAGCCTTCAAAAAAAGTATTTGATCAACTCTATGTGATTTTCATTTGGAAAATGGTAAGAAGTCGAGTTATCATTGAATAAGATAGGTCTCGGTCCGTTTTGTTATGCAACGAATGTTAGACTTATGTTGAAAGATACACATATGTTCCAATGTATAAATTTCAACAGAAGGTCTTGTATTATTAGAAAAACACCTTTTCAAAACGATTCAGTCAATAAAATAATTAAATGAAATCAAAAATTTTCCTTGACATTAGAAATCGTCTAATTCATCTGCTCAGGAATTACCCTTCCCTACAGAGTTTTTTCATCCCACAGACGAAAACCTTATTAAATTTTTACTTTCTTCAGGTCTCCTCCCTATCCTGCCTACCCATACGCCGCTGTCCGATCCGAATGTTAATATATTCTGAAGAGTTTAATTTAGCACATAGCGTCCTCGGTACGAAAGGGGCGAGGGGGAATGGGCCGACGATCTGATATTCCGATCGCATCTTCGCTCGCGCATTGTGGACACAGGAATATATTAAAAGTGGATTCGGATTGTTGACGTTTGCACAGTCAGATTGCCACGGGAGGATGGAAAGGAGCAGAAAGGAGAAGGGGCTGCTGGCGTGAGAACTTCAAAGGATATATCGTGTTTCTGATCGGACCTTTCATATGGGAGATCTAATACTTGTACAGACTGATTCAAGAAGTCTTAAACTGGAAAAATGCACTTTATGCAAAATTTGCAGTTAATATTTGAATAACTTTATAAGGAAAAAAAACTAAGTTTTGACAGGTTTAAATGTAAATCTATTGAGTGAACGCGTTTCGTCATAACATTGACTTCATCTCGTACTAAACAATGGTATTACAAAACAATCTATTTATATGAAAATTGAATATAAGAGAGGGGTTCCTGGAGAAACTAAACATCAATAAGCAATTCATTCAGAACTACTAGTAGGTACATTGAACAGATTAAGGAGAGGAGAAGGGTTTACTTCAATCTGGTCGTTAACTAGGTTTCTGGAATTTTTATATTTATTGATGTATAGGGATTCCCAACAGTTGGTTTTATGGAGACTATTTTCTAATTGTAATATATTATAATTGTGATTAAAGGTATGATTTTCTTGAATAAGATGGCACACATAATTAGAATCAGTTTTCTGCTTAATACCTATAGCTACGTTGGTGTTCGTGTATTAGAGTTTTGAAATTTCTAATTGTACGTCCTATATAGAATTTTTCACAATCCTTGCAGTCGAGTCTATAAACACGTACGTTCATTTCTATGAATTTCTGTTTTGTTGTTTTTAATAAATTTTCCACTGCTATTGTTGGTTTTATATGAAATTTTGGAAATTTTGTTTATGAAAAAACAATTTAAGGTTTTCGGAAGGTTTGCCCAAGTATGTTAAACTGTTAAATACTCTACTTTTCTCGGGTATAAGTGGGTTAACTTCTGAAATTGCCATTTTTTATTTCAACCTGTGAAAAGTTAATTTTTTATTTCTTTATAAAGTTATGAATATGAACTTTCACCAAGTAAATGCCAATTTAATTCAAATATTTAAATATTGAAAATCAAGAGAGTCGTTTGGCCTGAATTTTAGGTTTATTGAATGCTTCTTCAATCCCATCTTCGGAGATTCCAATGAAGTAAACAAAGACATTCAGGTACAGCTTGATCATAAATTTGAACACTGAATCATTCAAGACGTCCATTATGATTTGGGAAAATGATTAAAAATACTATATATCAGATATAAAAAATTATAATAATATAACACAAATTGATTACTCCGCGAGAGAACATCTTGTTATGCGTATAGATCAGTAATTTTTTTATCGAAGGAATGTTTAAATCGAAAGTTATTTTAAGAACAAAATAATTTCTTCTCATTAAAAATTTGTTTTCCAAATTCCAACGGGTTTTTCTCAAATCTTTCGTATAGAAGAGTTTATAATTCATTCATGTTCATCCTAGGCAATGGTAGGAAAAGCTGAAGAAATTTTATTTATTATTGTTTGAATTATATACATGATCTTTGAAGAAGTTAGAGTATACACGTCGAACGCCTATTTCAGTTTGTACTAGTAACCTTCGAGAAAAACACATGGCAGACCAGCCGACCCCGGGATTTGAACTCTACTTCTCCCTAATGCTAGTCAGCGAGCGAAACACTAGTAGCTCGGTTGAATACATATATTTTTATTTATTTATTTTTTATTTATTTATTTAGCAACAGCAAGAATAAGGTACATATACAAACGAAGATTATTTAAACTTATTTATTATTTATGGACAATGTGATAAATTATTTCAAGAACATTTGCGACCCGATATCCTCATAAACAAAGACCATCAGCAAATACTGTTAAACGAATTATAGAAAACTTCAAGAACTTTTGATCCGTGAAGATTGGCAAAGAGTGATTTGGTCGGATGAAAGCAGATTTTATCTGTACAACTCAGATAGACGTATAAGAGTTTATCGAAGACCAGATGAAAGATATGCCCAATGTAACTTCGAAAACACCAGATAATTTGGTGGAGGGTCAGTTATGTTTCGGGGAGGAATCTCTTTATTTGCTCGTACTGACTTGGTGGTTATTAATGATGGAAGTTTAACAGCAGATAGGTACATAAGGGAGATCCTGCAAGAACATGTGGTATCTGTTTCAACAAGATAATGCTAGACCGCGTGTTACTCAGATTGTGCAAAATTATTTTAATGAGGTAGATATTGAAACTATGGATTGGCCAGCAAACATTCCTGATCTTAATCCAATTGAGAATGTTTGGGACATGATCTACCGCCGTTTTCAAGAATTTTCTAACCCTCCTAACACTTTGAATGGACTTATTGGAGATATTGTCCAAATATGGAATAATTTGGATGAAAACGAAAAAATGACCGTAATTTTGAGAATGAATAATCGCTTCCGTGCTGTTATTCAAAAAAGATTAGGAAATACCGGTTATTAAATATTTTTAACTGATGTTAATAATTTTTTTATTGTTTAAATTTTCTTGCTTTATTTTCTTTATTTTTTCTTACCTTCTTTTAGAATTTTATCTTTTGCTGATACCCTTATTAAGTTAGAATAAGAAAATACTTCACTGAGCCATAAAAATATTTGATTAATATTATGAAATAAAAAGTATTATTCAAAATTTAGTAGGGTGCGTTAATTTTGCTAGCCAATGTATATAAATATAAATATAAATATAAGTATATATATATATATATATATATATATATATATATATATATATATATATATATATATATATATATATATATATATATATATATATATATATATATATGTATATACACTGGCCAGCAAAATTAACGCACCCTACTAAATTATACATAGAAAATAAATTCATTCACAGAATTATTAAAATCCTTCGTAAATCTGCATAACAGTTGTGATTAATTATTCAAATGCTCCCATTCATGTGAAAATTTGTTATTTTGATCATGGCCCTAATGAGAATATCATTTTTGTTCTACTAAATTCTGAATACACTTCGCTCTCCTGAAAGTATTATTGTTTCAAGTAAGTCCCATTTGCGCTCAAAGAAATATATAGGGCTTGATATAATTGATTTCAAGGCTCTTGTTATTTCATACATAATATATCGCGATAGCAAATTCCTTCCAACCGAGTGTCTCAAGACACCTCTCGTCCTTTTTCGGTATATAACATTTGCGAAACTAGCCAAAAATGATACGTATTTGATTGTAAAAATTATATCACATTTCATATTAAGCAAAATAAATTTCTATAAAATAACTAAATATCACACACCACCCACGTTAAAGTGTGAATGATTATTACTTATTCTTTTTTTGGTGAGTTAAATTCACGAAACGAAGCAAAGAAGCAAGAATTGGCGAAGTCCTCCAAATACCGTAAGCGTCCGACAGATGGCCCTCGCGTCCCAGCTTAGGCAAACGAGCAGCAGCGACCAGAGCTTTGATTTCCGCGGATTTATGTATTGTAAACGATTGCTTTATGCGATATGAGACACCATTTACATGAAAAATGTATCTGGGAAAACGTCCTTATACGGGCTTTGTTTTCGATACCAGAAAATATTGCCATGCCGTTGAACGTGACTGCCTCCCGAGTAATTGATGACGCCCGTTTGGGGCCGTCTCTCGCCCGTGCACAACGTGAATGTGCGGGGGCCCGTGCCCCCTTTTCTAAATTGGATTTTATTTCTTAATACTTGTATCTGTTGAATTGAAACTGAAACAAGAATATTTATGGCTGTTATTGAAAAAAAGTTACGGTATGTATTTGATAATAACCACATAAACTATAAAAATTACTATTAATCGAACAGGTCTATACTAAGCAAAAATTCATATTCATAATAAAATACTTTTGATATTTCCACAAATATTTGTTAATAATGCATTGCGTGCTAATTATTTGTCAGATGCTCACAAAACTTAATTATCAAGGAGATTATGTGAAATATTTTGGAAGTTCGAACTGAACAGTTATTTGGAATTGCATTATGGAACATTTTTCACAAGGGTTTACTCATGAGTTCTACCTGATAATTGAGGAGAATACCTGAGTATCCACTTCAATTTTTAGAAATTCTAGAAAATTAAATTTTTAACCTTTTTTAATATATAAAAGTCTACTCTAAATGAGTGGTTCTGCTAATTAAATTATTTGCACAATGATAGTATATCTTTTCATTATCAAAATTATGTATATGTTCTGAAATTTTAATTTGAAAATTTGAAAGATCATAATGTTTTTTCCAATATTATTTCCGTTTGGAATACTACACTCATATTTTATATCGAAATAAGTGATTTGAGCTGTGTGGTAGGAATTCCAAAATAAGTTAACACCATATTTTTTGATGCTTGTTTTGAGACTAGTTAAACTTGATTATTTAGTCAGCTGACGATGAAGTACTTTGAAACGCACTGCGGGAAAATTGTTGTCAATAGTGTTTCTTTATACAAATTATTATAAAAACACAAACATAGTTATTCACTGTTCTCATTCATGTGAAAATGTGTTACATTGCTCATGTTGAATCTAATGAGAATAAGGGCGTTTGCGCACAGGATGGTAACGGCAAGATTTGCCGCGCGCGATAAATCGTACGCGATATCGGGCAAACCCCGACTAACCTTCAAAAAAAAATTTTTTTCCCCCAATTAAATTTTTGGGTTTCCAAATACAACAAATTGCAGCGGCGCCGCCCCCGTAGTGTGAAAAAATGCCGGCGAACAGGTTTTTAAATATCGTCGGCGGCAGGACGGTATCGGCAGCAAAGGCCGCGCGATTTGGGCGGTGCAAGAAAGCGTGCGAAATTCGGTGTCCACCTGACTTTTGAAGCGCCAATAGGGTTAAATGATTTTTCTAGCCAACACGACGAAAATTATCAACGGATATTTTCAGTTGCTGTTGTTTTGTCCATTCATTTGGGGCGTGTAGTCAATACATGTGTTGTTTTCTGCATCAAAATAAAAAAAAGTGACAATTGTTTAATAAAAACTGGAATAGATTTAAATAATTTTTGTTTTCTTTAAGGGAGGATCCATTGTTTGAAAAATTTCAAAAAACTAGGCTCGCAAGAATAGAAAAAGAATCTCGAGATCTAATAGATTAAAATAGTTTATGAAACACTTTGGCAATGTTGCATTTTCAAAGCGAGCAAAAAACTATAAATTAACTATTGCATAACTAATTGTAAAATCTCGATAAAATTTCTTTGCCGCCGAATTATTATTCATTCAACTATATAGTTAGTGCCTCAATTTTTTCATTTTCGTATTTAATATAGTTAAATACCTAATGTTCATTGTTAAAATGTCTTTGATTTCGCAAGCCAGATTATTCGTCTCCGGCATATGTTTACCCCTCTGAGAAAATTATAAATATTCATCCTACAGTTCCGGGAATGGAAACTTCATTCTAGGAAATTTCCTCCTCTTTTTGATTTTTTTTTCAGATATCGAAAATCTCAATAAGTTTTTGAGATATTTGCAAAAAAAACAAACGCCTCTTTTTTATTTCAGTAAATTGTTTATAATTCACCTTCGAAATAAAAGATTTAATTGAATCGGTACGTAGTACCAAGTCACTAAAATCGATATGGCAACACGGAATATCATTCTGAACAAGTTTTGCACGATATATACCGCGTAGTGGGCTAGCACTCAGCGGATGCGGCACGATATATCGCGGCGACAAATCGTGGCGTTACCGTCTTGTGGGCAAACGCCCTAAGGGTTTTTTTCTACTCAGTTCTGAATAAACTTTGGTCTCTTGAAAAGATTTATGTTTCAAGTGGTTCTCATTAGTAGTCAAAGAAATATATAAATAGTTTTGATTTTTGTTTTTATTCAAATACTCTCAAACGTTGTTAATTAATGTCATTGTTATTTAAAATATAAAATATAGTGAAAGCAACTTCCTCTTACCAACCGGGTATTCCAATACACCTCTCGTTATTTTTCAATGACGAATCAAAAAAAACAAACAAAAAATATTAAATTTCATATTAATTGGAGTATATTTCTATAAAATGAACATTGCACTCATATTGTCTCGCGAAATAAGTGATTTGAGGTTTGTGCTATAAGGGTTCCAATACAAGTTAAAACAATATATTTCGTATTTTCTTTTGTGACTAGATAAACTTGATTATTTAGTCAGAATCTGATGGAGAAGTACTGTGAAACGCATTGGGGGAATATTGTTATCAATAGTGTTAATTATAAAAAAAAAAACAGAAACTGGATTATTAAAGTTATGTATTATAATTGAATATATACGACGCGTTCCATCACAACTATGGCTTCATCAGATGCAAATTAATATAAGAGTCTCATTTCATGCAGCTTCAAGAGGAAAAACAGCAACAATAAATAATAAATTATCAGTTCAATTATATCGTGATATCGCTTGTATGAAGTATGTTTAATTGAGTATTTTCATCGTTCATATTTTGTTAATTTTTTTCGAGCGTATCTTGCAAATATGAAGTTGTGAGTAAGATAGAAAAAATTGTAATTGAATAAAGTTATCAGTTAAATTGAATATTTGAACGTATAGGTACTACTTGAAAATAAAGAGATATTATAATTAGTCTATTGAGTGTTCGTTCATCACTTTTTTAATTTTATATGAATCAACTTAAGTAAAACACTTAGCTAATGAGTTCATAGTACGAAACATTATGTCGAGTAATTATAGCAATTTTAGTTGAATAAAGCCGAGTGTTATATTTATATTGAGGTATTATTAGTTGTGATTTCCCTGGTAATAATAAACTATGGCAGTGTATCGAAAGTCAAAAGTGAGGTGCAGGAGAAGGTTTTTTATCCGTCCTCGACCTGCTGCACCACGATTTTTTCAAATATTTTTGGTGTCTGAAATATATATATATATTTATATATATATATATAAATATATATATATATATATATATATATATATATATATATATATATATATATATATATATGTATATATATATATATATATATATATTTATAACTTTTTGATAATTATTAGCAATAACAGGCTTGGTAAATCTCAAAAAACTCGATTTTATTAAAAAGTTAACGTGTCGCTACGACATTCGTGGCTTTTTCAAAACTTTTGAAATATTGAAATTTCTTTGACATTTATTGATTTGAAAAAATTTGAACTGTTAAAAAAGACGACTATGTTTCATCAAAAAAATTTTTCGGCTGTGGCCTTCCTCTGTTATTTATTACGTGCTATTCAGTCCAATATTAACATTCAAATCTGTTAATATTAGATGGTAAGGGAAACCACAGAAACCTTTACCCACGTAATGTTCGAAATAGGTTCAAATTATTTTGATTTTGAAAAGTCAAAGAATAGGGTACTATTTATCCCTTTTTCAAAAATTTTTTATTACGGCTGTAGCCGTCCCGTCTTCAGTTATTAATTCTACATGCTATTTAGTCCAATATCAATAGTCAGGTCTGTTGATATTAGATGGGAAGGGAACCACAGAAACCTTCACCCACGTAATGTACAAAATAGGTTTAAAATATTTGATTGTTGGATTTGTCTTTAAAAAGACATTACTTGTAATTTTGGGGATCACGTGTTCTAAACTATATTTTCTTTTTAGAAAAATTGAAAATTCTAGATGTTCAGATTTCATCTAAGAAGATGAGTTGTTATGGTTAGAGTTTGTTTGTTGAATTATTTTGTTTTGATTTATGTTGTTTCCTAGAAAAATTAAATCTGCGTATATTGAACTCAATTTTTTATTTCAGTTCTATCATTTACGACTTTATTTAAATTTTTTTGAATATGTAACATTTCCAAAATTTCTCTGTATTTTTGATCTTTCTCTATTTCTAAAATTTTTGTGCTATTAAAGTTGAAACTATGATTCTCATTGTTTTTGTTTGATTAGTGCTGTGGTTCGTATTTTGGTATATTTGTGTGCTTTTAATCATTTTTCCAAATTTTGACAAGTTTGTCCTATATATGATTTATTACAATTATTACAGGGTATACTATAGTGTCGAATGTCGTGGCGAAACGTTACCTTTTTAATAAAATCGTGTTATTGCTAATAATTATCAAAAAGTTAAAAATAGTTCACAGGCAACAACAATTCAAATAAATAATTATATATATATATATATATATATATATATATATATATTATATATATATATATATATATATATATATATATATATATATATATATATATATATATTTATTTTTTTTTTTTTTCACTGTTATATAATGGCATCTTCAGCTGCTCCACTCAAACTAAATAAACTGAAATGGGTTATCTGGGATTTCGTTCGAGACAGAACGAAACTGTCAAAATTTGTGTAGGTAAATTTCTCCAACCATTTTCAAGTAGACCTTTCATGTTCTCGTATATGTTTTCTTCGTACATATTGGTATCTCCAGCGACTCTCTTCGAACGATATAAACTGAAATTTAGTATCAGGGTTTATTTTCCAAGCAGAACGAAGCAAATTTTGGAAAAATTTTCCAACCACTGAGAATTTTACGTAGATATTTCGTGGTACCTATTTAAAAAGATGCTCAACTCCAAAGCTTCTGATGATTGAGTTGTATGGTTGAAACTTGGCACGTGGATTGAGCTCATGTTGAAATACGATCCTTTGCGGAGTTACCTTGCTGCTATTCGTGGAGACTATTCTGTTCGAATCGAATTTCGATCAATACGTGATGCACAACGCGAATAATTTTTTTTTAATGAAATAAGTTATTTTCTATATTCTATCATGGTTTGCTTTCTAATGTATATATCGGGTTGCTTTTGAATCGTGGTTTTACAAACCATAATTCATTGCGTTTGAATAATCGCATCTCGACGTGATGGACTTTGCGAAAATTAAGATCTTAATCACGGAGCTCTGCTGTTCACTCGTTTTTCTTTTGATATTTGATTAGATCTCACATGTTTATCATCCATTATAAAATATAAGGAACAAATCATCAAAATAAATCTCTTTGAAAAAGGAAACAAGACATGTCTAGTCTTAATTATAAAAATCATTCAACTTGTTATATCTTGTTCGTAATTTCTCGTTGTCATACTCAACATATATCTTCAAATAATACTATGTCAATACAATTGCTAAATATCATTTCACAATGACACTACACACAACCGAGGTTCGCATTTAAGGGTGCTAATGAAGCTTTTGTTTGTCTAGTGTATTCTTCCTCGTCTCTAACATATGCAGAGTGACCGTCAGAACGAAATTTCCCTAAACGGTGTCATATATCAGAGGGGATTTGGCTGGGCCGTTGGTCGGCTGTGGCAAATCGCCTTATCTGCTCCTCTATCGCCCTGACCTCCATCATTGTGATAATCCCTTCTGGGCTATTGTTTAAATAAGAAGCTCGATATTGTTCTACGGTCAGACCGACCAGACTCGGAGTGGAAGAATTATTCGTTTTGAAACATCACTCTCATTTGAAACGTACAAATATTTGAATAGTTTCGAATCAATATGAGGTATTTCTTGTGATATAACTTATTTTTATAGCATCTGATAATTATGGAAATAGTTTGATTGATTTATTTAAAATTTCACACATAGATATACTATAACTATATTTATTTATTGTATATATATATATATATATTATATATATGTATATATATATATATATATATATGTATATATATTTAATATATTATTTATTTATATATATATATTTATATTTAATTATATATATATATATATATATATATATATATGTATATATATATATAATATTCTTACCTGTATACTGTGTACTTTTCTTTTCGTAGCAATAACATACCATTAAGAAGGCTCCGTGGCGGAGCAGTATAGGTAACGCTATGCCGTCTTCGTTGACGGAGTTGGTGGGTTCGATTCCCACCGTGTTCTTGGGTGTTTGTATGCGTCCTATGAGTTTCAGCGGTTACAATTATATATATTTACTGGGTAATGTACAGAGTTTACGAACCCATGAGGGTAGATGGTGGGACACATGCGAAATATTCGCCTGTGCCCCACCATCCCCTTTTAAGTTAAAAAAAAACATGCCATTCAAAAGTACGAAAAACGACAATTAACGTTACGTCACGAAGTTCGTGACTCTCTCAAAACTTTTGAAGGATATATATATATATATATATATATATATATATATATATATATATATATATATATATATATATATATATATATATATATATATATATATATATATATATATATATATATATATATATATATATATATATATATATATATATAAATATATATATATATATATATATATATATATATATATATATATATATATATATATATATATATATATATATATATATATATATATATATATATATATAGGTTTACAAAATATATATTTATATATAATTTCGATTTTTAATACAAAAAGAAAATCTTCTTCATTATTAACGTTTTCAGAAACGTTCAGTTCTTATTGTTCTGGCAGTGACAGTGACATTGAGCTAAATTATTTCAGGCAATCGCAATGCATAGGCAGGAAACATTAGAACAAATATTAGATTGGCAGGGTGCATAACAACAGTTCTAATTATTGTGAAACCGTAATCTGGTACTCTTATTAAATTTATAACTTAATTTAATTATGCATGAAGAAAGTGATTTCAGGGATTGGTACATCTGATATTCATGCAGAGTGATGGAGTCAGCGGAAGCCGTTAGTTTACAACATCTGTCAGTAAAGTCCAGAGTTATATAGAAAATATGATGCATTTGATAAATGGCATTCTCAGGAAAATACCTAAAGTATCCAAATCAGTCATTCTTGCGTATTAGGGAGCAAAAACTAGACAGTCGCCAACTCGAAGTTTTCTATGTTTTTTAACATGTGCTGTTAATAAGGACATAACATACCTATATATATATATATATATATATATATATATATATATATATATATTTATATACTACAAAAATTCTCGAATTTTTTGTACCATTTCAACTATATTCTAGGAAGTTGGATTTTTTTTGGTATTCTCAAGAAAATCTAAGTTCCTAGTATATTTATATATATATATATATATATATATATATATATATATATATGATATACTATATATATATATATATATATATATATATATATATATATATATATATATATATATATATATATATATATATATATATATATATATATATATATATATAAATAAACAATTCCTTTATTACTTATCTTTATTCAGTATGTCAATTCATGAATTTATTGGCTGTTATAGGTGTGTATTGAAATTGAAATAAAACAAAATAGTTTCGACGTTTCGGAGGTCTTTCCTCCTTCTGCAGCATTTAAAGAATTTATATATTGTCTGTAATAAAAATAAATAAGTAGTACAATACTTCTTCACAAATAACTGTCTACAAATACCTATTAAAATGATAAAATGACTTTCATTCAAGACATTACACTAACACTAGAAAAAGAAAACAACAGAATAGTTAAAAGATGGGGGAAAGAAAAATACATTTCAACACAAGAAATGAAAAAACTCACAATGCACAACAGCAAAATAGCGAAAATATACGGACTACCGAAAATACACAAAAAAGAAATTCCCCTTAGACCCATAGTATCATGTATTCAATTCCCTATGTACTACCTTTCAAAATTAATGGCAGAAATACTGAAAAACACTGTGAACAATAATAGATATTACATTAAGAACTCAATACACCTTAAAGAACAGTTGAAGAAATTAAACATGACAGGAGAGGATAGACTATACTCACTTGATGTTGTTTCACTTTATACAAACATACCAATAGAACTAGTACAGAAAACTGTGAAGGAAAGATGGAATATAATAAAAGAACACACTAAAATACCAAAAGAAGAATTTATAGAAACAATACTGTTTATATTAAACAATAGTTATTTCCAGTTCAAAGACACCTACTGTAAACAAACTAAAGGAGTAGCCATGGGCAATCCTATTTCCAGCGTAATCGCTCAAATGGTTATGGAACATGTGGAAGAAAAGGTCATGCGTAACTACGACAGTTCTGCCTTCTTCAGACGATACGTAGACGATTGCTTGCTAATTACAACATCTAACATGATGAATAACATTCTAAATGACTTCAATAATACACACGAATTATTGAATTTTACGATAAAGGAACAAGAAAATAATAAATTGAATTTCCTGGATATGACAATAATAAAACAACAAAATGAAATACACACACAATGGTATAAGAAGGAACACATCACTGACCGCATATTAGATTTCCACTCAAACCATCATATCACCCAAAGAAAGGGCACTGCAATTGGATACATAGATCAGGCACTGAAGTTAACATCACCACCACTGAGGCCACATATAATAACTAAATTAAAAACTATACAACATAAAAACAATTTCCCCAAAACAATGATAGAAGGCTTAATAAAACAACGAGTTGATTAAATATATAACACAAGAACAAGACAACAAGAAACACAAGAACATAAACTACGGATTTCCATACCATTTACAAATAAAGTATCACATCAAATAGAAAATATAATAGCTCCATATAACATGCAGGTCATACATAAACCGACAAATCAAGTGAAAGGAACTTACAATAAACTCAAACAGCAACCCCAAAATCGAAAAAATCCAATGTTATATACAGCATACCATGTAAGGACTGCAACAAAGAATACATAGAACAGACATCACAACGACTACAAGACAGATTAGATGCACATAGATATACCAAAAACGCGACAACGGCACTTAACAAACATCAGACAGCAACCAAACATACCTTTAACTACGAAGAAGCTAAAATTTTGAGAATAGAACACAAACAAAAACAAAGAGAATTCTGGGAAATGTTATATATACAATGGAACTTAGATAACACAGTAAATGACAGACAGGACGAAAAACAACTAAGTCACACATATCTACCAATATTAGCGAGACCAAACACATAAGAAGAAAAAGAACATATTCATTGACACGACAGTAATAAAGACAACACTGACATTGACACACGACCGAGAAAAGTCAAAAGACATTGAAACTTATATACCATACAATACCATAGTAGTCATAACCACCACCGCTGTAGCCGTCATAACCACTACCATAACCTTGGCCGTAACCGCCATAAGTGCCGTAGCCTTGGTTCCAGTTTTGATTGCCGTAACTACCTTGGCCTCTTCCGTGTCCACCAGCTCCACGGCTCAGCATTCTACCGCCACCTCGTACATTGCCCATTCCGTCAAGTTTTGGGGTGGCATTTTTAATAGTTCATTAACAACTAAGTCACACATATCTACCAATATTAGCGAGACCAAAGACATAAGAAGAAAAAGAACATATTCATTGACACGACAATAATGAAGACAACACTGACATTGACACACGACCGAGAAAAGTCAAAAGACATTGAAACTGCAGTTTGTCTTGAATGAAAGTCATTTTATCATTTTAATAGGTATTTGTAGACAGTTATTTGTGAAACACTATTGTACTACTTATTTATTTTTATTACAGCCAATATATAAATTCTTTTAATGCTGAAGAAGGAGGAAAGACCTCCGAAACGTCCAAACTATTTTGTTCTATTTCAATTTCAATACACACCTATAACAGCCAATAAATTCATGAATTGATATATATTTATATATATATATATATATATATATATATATATATATATATATATATATATATATATATATATATATATATATATATATATATATATATATATATATATATATATATATATATATATATATATATAGTCATTATTCCAATGCATTTCTTGAAGGAAAAGTTCTGATTGATTAAGTATTACCAAAATCATCGTTTGGAATAAATTTACAGAATAACAGCAATTGTATTATTAGTATAAATCTTGTAAAAAATTAGTACGGATGGAATATGATTTTAATGAAAAAAGATTCAAATGATAATGAAGTGTATTGCATAATACCTATATTCGAATAATAATTTAGGTCTGTAATTTTTTGACCTTTTTTCAAGATAGCCTACTTTCGACATTTAAAAGTCATTAATAATTAATTAATTAATAATACACATTTTTGACGCAAATATTACAAAAGCATTTTAGCAAATGCCTTTAAAAGGTAAGGACTCGACATCCTGTATTATTTAAGACTTTTGAAGGGCTGGCTTCCTCTTTAGGAAGATGACACTTCATCCATGAACCTGCAATAAAAAGATATCCTCTCCAAAAACTCCTGCAATCAAAAATATTCAATTCTGTTTCTGAGTTATCGATTGCATTTTGAAACATGCAATTTGATGTTATTACTAGTATCGAGTGAATGTACATAGTTCGTTCATTAAAATTGTATATTTTGTATCAAGTGAGTGAAGTAGACATTTTCACATAAGCGTGGAGTTTGCGAAAAGAGCAAAGCGAGTGGAGCAGCCACGCGAGTGTAAAAAAGTCTTCACTCAACTGTGCACCTATCTACTTTTTCTACGATCGTGAAAATAAGCAAATTTAAAAGACAAAAATCGATTAAAATAATTTATTTTTTAATAAGTTTAACGTTTTTAAACGTAATAAAAATATATTTCTAAACCACAGCTATCTGTGAATTTTTCATTTGTGCGTAAAAGTGTATTACCTCTTATGGCAGCCATGTGCAATATAAATCATATAAGAATAGCATTGCACTTTACGCACCGGTGATGAAACTTCAATTTCACGTATTTTTATCGATGTGAAAAGTTGAACTTCAGAAATAGGAGTAGAAAAATGAACTAATGGAATGACCCAACTGAAATAAAATGTTTGTCTACTTTATAATCTTTTTTTGTGTATTTATTCCAGATTCGGTATTTCCGATTATGAATTGTGATTTGAATCTTCAAAGAAATTCTCATTATCATCTTATGGCAGCTTATCGAAGCTATTCCATAATAGGAAAACACTAACATTAATTAAATTGAATTAAAAGCAAAAATTTCGATTGTTTTAAACTAGTCAGTAACATGAACAAATAATACGTACAAAATTGGCCCAATGAGAAAATATATCCACTAGATATATTTTGCCCTCCGAGCCCCCAAGCCCAGGAATTGAAGACCGCAAGTCTTCATGCGCTTCCTGTGACAAAAACTGGACTAGGCGAATCCGGGCAGTTCACAGCAGCTCTGACTGGAATACGCAACGATGCCCCGGAGTAATCCGCGCTATCAAGACACTCGAGTAATTAAAGCAGAACGTCCGCCCTTGCTGTTGGAACACCAATCGCATTTCTTGATTATGTAATTAGAACAAGTCTATGTCTTGGTTCGAACTCCGTCGTCCAATCGGAGCACTTGATTACAGAGATTGCTACTGGTTTCTTTTCATGAAGCCGGTCTTTGATTGGATCTCTATTTCTGGCTTCCTATAAAAGAATATCTCTTTATTTTTTTCGGACAGAAATGTACCGTGAATAATGATCTGTAGTTAAATATTTTCTAGAGCAATGAATGAAAAGCCTTATTTATGAAAAAAAATAAAATCTTTATATTTTCATTGTTAACTTGATCAAACAATTCTAGTTACAGAAAAAAATTTTTCTCCAGATATATGAACTTAATTGTTTTGATATATACATACATACACACACACACACACACACACACACATATATATATATATATATATATAAATATATATATATATATATATATATATATATATATATATGCATATATATATATATATATATATATATATATATATATATATATATATATATATATATATATATATATATATATATATATATACATATATATATATATATATATATATATATATATATATATATATATATATATATATATATATATATATATATATATATATATATATATATATATATATATATATATATATACCTATAATTAATACAAGGAGTATTGCCGTAACTTCTAACTTATAAAAAGGTTATATTTGGCACTCGGCAAAAGGGAGGCTAGATTTATATCAAACAACCATTGGTCATGAACATCTATATTTCGGTCCTTAGTTTGGGACCTTCATCAGGACGCTAGAAGTCAAAGAACTCACATAGTAGCACATCAACAAACTAAAATGTAAGCAGTGGAAAAGCCACAAATTACTACAAATATAAAGTTACTTACATGTGACAAGTTGTGAAATTTATACTGGGACTGAGCTGACATTTAAATTGGCAAAACCCTTATTAATGGAAAGAAGGCAAGTGTAAATATTGCTAAGACTTTTAATGTCAGATCTCTTGTTAACGGCATTGTCATACTCATTGATATAGCTCATTTCCAAAAACAATATCTTATTATAATTAGATTTAAAAGACAAAACTCGAGTGTTCGAAAAATCAAAATTATGCACCAGGTTCTTCGCGTTTTTTATAATATATACCTATATATATATATATATATATATATATATATATATATATATATATATATATATATATATAAAAATATACACACACACACATATATATATATATATATATATATATATATATATATATATATATATATATATATATATATATATATATATATATATATATTTATTTGATAACAATAATACTAATGATATTAAGGACTTTATTGATATTGTTCACATAAAGTGATTATACAATAGTGGGAGACGAAGTTCAGCAGAGCTATTTTTACTCAAACTCAATGAATGAAAGCCTCAACATTTATGTAAAAAGTGTGACTTTTTTTCACTCTTTGTCAACTTGATCAAATAATTTCAGGTACAGAAGCATTTTTCTTCTGACATATGAACACAATTGTTTTGATTTATGCATTTGATTATGCGCAGGGCCGGCCTAAGGCGAAAATTGCAAGTGTGCTAGACTCAAATGTTATGCCCCTGCCGGGAGGTCTGGGGGGGGGGTTTAGAATTTTTTGAAATTTAAGGTCCTAAAACACAGTTTTTATGCACTTTTGCGCCTTGCAGAACATAAAATATGTATGACAATTTGATTCATTATTGATTGACCTGATATGTTCAGTACTCTTCCTTGTACTGTAACCACTATCTATATCTATATATATATATATATATATATATATATATATATATATATATATATATATATATATATATATAAAATTGAATTTTAAGTGCCAAGCATCATATAAAGTCATGAAACGATCTTGGTCCCAGGTCGAACTTTGCTAATTGCACCCATTTTAATAAGCAGGAAAAATTTGTGAATGGGAATGTGAGAAGAAATTCGAAAGAAGTTTAGGTAGGTACCATAATTTTCAGAGACTTAAAAATTGAATTATAGAAACACAGGAAGTACAAAAAACAATGAGGACTGTGTATTGGAATAATTGTAAAACATGATGGAAAAAATTCCAAAACTAAAACAAAAACCGTATTGAATGTTAATGAAATATAAAGATAAGGAAAATAATGTGAAGAAAAACTAATTATTCCATCGACACATAAAACAATTGAATAAAGTAAAATAAAATTAATTATCCAAAAAATGGAGACGAGCTTGTTCAATACTTTCATATTACTATGTAACTCATATCTTTAATATTGGAAATGTAATATGAAATTACCACTAACTTCACAAATGAGCGATGGATGAATGGTTTCATATATGGTACGTACGCTTCATAGAAACGAAAAAAAAAACTTTATCGCATATATTACATATATATATATAATAATATATATATATATATATATATATATATATATATATATATATATATATATATATATATATATATATATATAAATTTACCATTTTTTTTTTTGCAAAAATTGGTCAATTTCATGCCCCTCCAAAAGGCTTGAGTGTGCGGCTGCATACTTCGCACACCCCTTAGGCCGGCCCTGATTATGCGCTGAACAGGCGCCACGTGTAATTAAGTATTTAGATGTTCAAATTACAACGGATTTATTTCCAACCAGACAAAATCTCTGTTCGAAATTATTTAAATTTGTATTTTCCAGAACACGTTAATTGATTGGCCTCCAAGATCGCCAGATTCAACACCATAGGACTATTTCTTATAGAAGTGTTATTCATAAAATGAAACCTTTCTATTTAGAATATATTTGCCATTGACTAGAGATAGCTTGTGGAGAAATAATACATATTTTCATACAGAATGTTATTACAATTTGGAACCAAATGATTTTCATGAATTATTTACATTCATTTCAACGCCGAATAATATTTTTTCAACGTGCCATTCGAGTCATACATCTATGAATTTACGATCAAAAAATGCCCTCCTCGAAAACAAAATAGACCTCATCTCTCGAGTTTTTCTAGAAAAATCATTTAAATTGTATATAATTGGTATAACGAAAACTACCACACTAAGGCCAACAGAGATACTGTTCATTAACTACAGAAAACCATACACTTGAATCTATCGGAAGGGTAGAATGAAAGGATTATGAAACGAGGTGGTCATACATTTTACGTGTCAAAGAACTAGTAGAAACAGACTGCATACAAAGGTACCTATATCTCAAAAAAGGATACATAACGAAGGAACAAGTTTCACACACTTTGGTCTATAATATGTTTGAGTAACAGCTTAGGGCACAAACGGCACTGGGTTCGAATCCCGGGTGAGATAAGGATGTTGTTCATTAGATTCAATGGTTATTTGAAAACTTATGTAGGTATTGTAAGAGTTTTCAAGACCTATTGCCGTTTGGAGACGCCTGAACAGTAGATCCAACCAATTATTATTATTAAATTTTTTATTATTTAAATTTCTAATTCATTTAAAATTAATATATCAATGAATTTTGACCCTCATTCACATAATTCAGCTTTGTCAGAGAGAAAACCTTTTTTATACCAATAGAATCGATCTACTAAAAACACTGATTTATTTTGTGAAGTACCTGAATAAATCATTTTGATGTGTATTTAATATTCATTGTAGTTGATATGAATTACATGACATACGCTACTTATATAACTGATTTGCTAGGCGTGCGCATCAGCTATATTCGTATATGTGTACTGTTATTATTTTATTAATAAATAATGAATTGTGAAAGTGATTCAGTAGGAGTTGAGGATAGTGATGATGAAGTCAGGTATTTGTAAACTTTTGTCATATACTCTATTTAAATATGAAAATATGGGTATAATATCAATTTTTTCAAATAATATGCTATATATTCGTACAATAACAATCTGAAATCGGATTGATTAATTAAAGGAAATTAATTTTGTAATATTTAAAATTTTTGTTCAAAAAAGTTGTGATTTCAACATCAACTTCTCGAATAAAAAACTCAGAGCTATTGTTACAATTTCTATAGGATAAATTTACTTCGAGAATTAACAATGATCCAATAAAAGTTACAAGATAAAATACCACTATCCATGCAGTCTTTTCGAGACACTCACATAAAATTGAATAGCAAACATGTTTGTTTTACTTTAGTTACCACGATCCAATCATTACTAAGATTGAATGTACTGATTGAAATTATAATTAGCCCATACTTTGATAATAATTAAAAATTAAATATGTATTCTCATAACATGTTATTACTCTTGAACGTTGGTAATTCATTTTATTGAGTCTGCCTTTCAATACATAATATATATCGAAACGAACTTTGTTCAAACAGGGTGTCCTACGAATTTTCTTCTATTTTCATATCAATTTGTTATAGTGACCAACTATTTTTCTTTTTATGAAAGTACTTTCGTGACTAATATATAGACCATTTTGGGTCACGTGACTTTGACAGGTCCGCCATTTTCACTGGTTGGCAAACAAACTTTGTTTTGTCCTTTGATCCTAGTTATTGATAGATGCGTTCGTTTGTTTTTTTGAGTTTTATGGTGTTAGTGAAAATTCAACAAATACTTGAGTTGTGTCTCGTAGTGAATATTATTCAACTCTTACCGGTGATGTGAAAGCCCGCTACGACAAGAAATTGGAGATAGTAGACGATATAGACTCATATTCACTCAGAGAAAGTGAGTTGTCTAAGGATCTGGAGGTAATCCCTGCAGTATCTTAGATGGATTTGGTAAATTATCTAATCATTAGTCATAGCTTCTACACTGAACAGTAGCTTTAAGCCTACAAATCTTTATTGGCCTACAAATATTATGAGTCTGGGTATGTCCAAGATGTTTTGGCTCGACAAATGAATGATAATGCCTACATTGTTGTTGGAAAGGAAGGCATATCAAACAAGTTTATTATTTCTAGTTGTTATATATCACTTTTATATTTTATATCAATAACTTTCTCATTGTTACAGATTACACTTTCTCAAAAAGCAAGGGAAAAACTCCTCAAGGTTTGGCTTATACCGTTATCAGGTGGGGCTGTTTCCAGTGGATATTGCAAATGTATGGCAGGTTTGGGGGAAGTTTGTAGTCCTGTGGCAGCATTGTTGTTTTGTTTACAAGCTCGTCCAGCTGAAAACGAAAATGAATCTGTTTTCTGCACACGAAGGCTTGCACAGTGGCCTGTGCCTTCTACGAAATCCATTGACTTGATTAAATCATATAGTGTGTTGACAAAAATGAATAAATAATTTTACAATAACTGTTTTCAATTTGTCAACAACATTACAAAGGGTTGAAAATAAACAATATATTTTTTTTGGATAGCTCTATTATCTCCAACAAAATACAAAGTGATCATAAATTAGAAAATAGAAGTCCTTACTCTAAACAATTGATTAACTATTACAATCTTTGGCACGCTTAGTGTGATAAATCCTGCAACAAGAATAGGTGTTACTTGATCATGAACAAAAAGAACTACTAACTAACCTTTTTGAATTGTTTATCTGACCTCACTGTACTTCTTTCGTGTCGATTCAGGGACTGTACTATTTTTTTTCATCAACTATATATCCCATGTTTTGAGTGGATACCCAATCTGGGTTATTCTTATCCTCTAGTGGGGCTGGTTGTCCTAAATATATATAAGAGCATTTCTTTCATTTAGCTTTTAGCGTCATTGTTTTGTTGTTCTTTTTGTACCGAGTTTTGTCTTTTTTTAGGATATTATTTTGAAAAATCAAGGAACCAATCACCAATACTCACCCAAAAGGAAGTGTCTTGAAAAAATTTCAGCATTTCTCAGCATACTTTCGATCAGAGGACCCCTTTTTAAAGCTCTAACCCATAAGTCATGTCGTTGTTTTGACAACGCATTTAAATAGACTCCACGGTTTTTGAGCGCGGTGGGAATCCTGAAGAATCGAACTTGGTATCTTTCCGATCTCATTGAACACTTAACAACATAACAAAACTGTGGCATTTTAATAACATATTGAAAACTCCGTAACGAGTTTTACACTGTAAACATAGGCCGAAATGTTTTGTTTGCCCACCAAGCAACATGGCGGATCTGTTGTGACGTCATCCTAAAATGATTTATATCTGAAAAATTAGTAGTTCGCTGCCAACTTTAAGGAGAAATTTTTATTATACGCAGTTCACTGAAAACATCTTTTGTATGGGAATTCAAAGTGACCTTCTCAAGTAAATTTCACCAAGATTATATAGATATCTGATAACTTCGATTTTATTCTTCAGCAGAAGGATAGCGATGCGGTGAACTTTTCCTACAAACAGAAAGGTTTATTTTATAATTTCGAATCCTATTGACTTTCCTGATTTTAGCTTCGTCCATTAGTAGCTAATGGTCTGTTTGTACAACGGTTTGTATTACACTGCTTATGAAGTTAAAGTCGAGCAATCTTTTCAACTTCGAAAACTTCATTAATCCACCATCACGAATATTGTCTGGAAAAGCATCGAAGAATAAAGAAAAGAAAACCTTTCTAGAATACTTGAACTATTGAAGATTTCAGATGATCATTAAAAAGGAAAATATTATTTAATGAATTTATAAATTTAAATGTTAGGGATTCAAAATTTTATGTATTCTGAAAATAAGTATAACCTTATATAACAGCACATATAATGGAATTTGATTGATGTAACACTAAAGTAAAAATGAATAATCGAAACGGTAACCACTCAAACTTTGAAATATTCAAATACTCAGAACTTGTTCTCAATTGTCAGGTTGAATTCACGAATAATCCCTTATTAATCTTGTTCAACAATGCAATACCTGGTAGTGGTTCGGTTTTAATTCTCGAAATATCTCTCAAAATAGTAGATAATAAAGATTCTATATAAACATTTCTACCTGTAGAATTTACCATTATTTATTCAACATCTGACGAAAAAGTAGTAGATAAATCAAAACGCGCATCATGCCTCATGAACAAATATTTGTGATTATATAACTCATGTATGAATGAGTCAATAGAATCCGTGAATTTTGCATAAAGACTGCGTATAGATAAGTGAATATACCCTTGACGACGTGATATAATCGTTTTGGTGTTTCGCTTCGTGTCAAAATGTATGAATATTTTCATATTGACGGTGTTTTGACGTTTGTCAAAAAAAATTAATATTTTTTATTCATTATATAATCGTAACGAATACCACTCGAGCAATCGAAAATAATCGATTATACTGACATCGTCACTCGGCGTATTTTTTGTTTCGCAAAATACGTCTCGTGACTCGGTAGTATAATCGATTATTTTCGATGCTCTTGTGATATTATTACTGAATATTGTTATCAAAAGTGTTTCATTATTAATACTAGTTTTCACCAAGTATCAGCCTCATCAATTAATAATTTTAATAATTATACATTGTTTAAGAGTATTATTGTTGATTGATAATTTAACATATATTCGAAAAAAAGGTATTTTCAAAAGAAAAACTTGTCAAAATTTCACAATATTCACAAATTCACTTTAAAATTATTTCGGGTTACAAGCCCATTATCAATTTTTTTTCAAGATTTGGTTGCGCACCTTTAGCTGGGCATAACCAGCGAGCTTGTAGTAATCATATGAGAAACCTTTATGGCCAAGTTCCAAATCTCTGCGTTGTATCATGAAAAAATGCATGATGTTTTTCAAAATTTCCTGAAATGCAACATAGCGATCCATGCTTACAGCCAAGCTGCTATCAGAGCACTGAGATCTATGTCATCAGTTCAAAGTTCATAATGAAGTAGACAAGAATAACAAAGTTTAGGCTTATCTTACCCTTAAATTGAAAAGTGATATCGACCCGAACTCCCTTTGCACTGTGGGGGCGGTTGCCACGCCTTTTCGGTGGTGGAAATTTTTTTTTCAAGATAACCTCAGATATCGATAGAAGACCTAATTTTAAGCAAAAAATGTTTCATAAAGTTTTTTCAGAAACCCAATACTTTTGAAGTTATTGGCAAACGAAAATTCGGAATTTTTCCACGATTTTCAACGGTTTTATGCAAATATCTCCAAAAATGTGCATTTTAACGATAATATTATTATGAACAAAATTGTAGCAGGTGAAAAAAAAGAACAAATTGGTTTTTATAGAGTGTTCTAAGTGTAATATTAAGCGAGATATTGAAGATCAAAGCTAGTTTTTATTTTGTCTGAAATTTAATCGATGTATTCAGTGCCATCTAGCGGAGAGCGAATAAATTTTATGCATGCTAATAACAAAGATTTTATAGTGCTTGAAATAAGCTTCGAAATGAGCACTGTTAAAAGTCTTTTGCACGTAAAATGAGTGAGCTGTAATGAAAAAAAGAGGAACATCTAATGGTTTTTTCTAAATCAATTTGTTCCATAAGTGCCATTTCCACCAAAATCAAAATTAATCGTATTCCGTCTAAAATTAACTTTTATATGAAGAGTTTGATGGATTCTAGCAATTTGGTTGCTTTGGAACACATATTTTTTGAAAAAATCACGATTTGAAGGAAAAAAAAATTTCGAATTTTTAAAAAAACCACCTTCTTTTTATAATATCTCAAAAATAATGAAAGATACGTGAAAAAGTGTAATAAAAAATGTAGGTTTTTTTGACAAAAATTTTTGATTTCTTTTTTCCCTGTCACACAAAAATTGACGGAGATATGATTGTTTAAAAAGCGCGCAATCATAGTTTCTCTCGAGCCCTTTGACCCTTCACCGTTTCAAAATAAAAGGTTTTTCACTACATATTGTAATGGAAAAACTTGTAGCTTTTTTAATTACCTTTGAATTGGTTTCGTTGGTTATAAGTTGTAATAGCTTCAAAATTGAAGGAATTATGGCCCAAAAACTAATTACTAAAAGTAATTTCTACTTAATAAACTAAACAGTAAACTGAAAATTTCGAATTTCCAATTGCCAATAACTTGAAAAGTATTGAGTTTCTGAAAAAACATTATGAAACATTTTTTGCTTAAAATTAGGTCTTCTATCGATATCCGAGGTTATTTTGAAAAACAAAATTTCCACCACCGAAAAGGGGTGGCAACCACCCCTAGTATGAAAACGGAGTTCGGGTCAGTATCACCTTTGAAGTTAAGGGTAAGATAAGCGTAATTCCAAAATTTCATGTAAATCGGTTCATAGTAAAAAATTTCGGAGGTAAAAACCTATTTTACGCTTCAATGACTACACTAGAATCAAAGGAAACGAAGAGGATTATACACTTGTCAGAAAGGGAGTACGAACGCCATTTACCCAGAACATTTCTGTGGTATAGGAAAATGCACCTATAAGAAAGAGTTTTGGGAGAATGAGAAAACCGAAAGAGAAATACTCGAAATGACGGACTCTTTCAGGGGTGAATCACTCCAAAAACTTCCTTCGGAACTATTAAACTACGAGATTCATAGGATAAGAACGAATTACACCTCCTCACTGACTTTCTTACTGCACACTTTTTTTTTTGTGAAGAGGGGCAAATCTGCAGACAGATTTCCTGAGACTGTTCCTCAGGGGTATGTCGGGATGGCGGGTTCTTATTGCCGACCGACTAAAAACCCCTCTCCTTTTTGTTCGCTTTCGCGGCATACCATCTCAGCTCCCGGAAAAAACCTGGTTTATAACCTCAGGAGCTGAATGTTTATTCTCTCTCTACCCTATCATTTCTCAAGGTAAGAAACTCATGTCATCTACGTACTTCTTCGCGGGCATATCTGCTCCCTGCTGTAGGTTACGCTCTCTACACGCTGTCTAATCACCTTATACAAACATGGGACTATGTTTTCCGCTGCTTACATTCGACACTAACACCAACTACCACTGTGTATAGATAAAATGTATAAATAAATAAATAACACCTATGTTTCCGACTATCACATCCAACTAGAGACACCGAGACTGTATAATAAAACTATATAAATAAAACTATTACTGTTACCGTGCCGGGCTACACGGGATCTTATCAAATGCTCTTTCTCTCACTCTGTGTTGTTTGAGCTATTGGGGGAGCTGCTGGACCCAGAGCTATGATCTTGGTTTTCTACCTGCATATCCTCTGTTTCCTTCTGGGCCATGATCATCGTTATGATCTTAAATAAGTAGTGCCAAGCCTCCTTCCTACCTATCATGACCCCAATCAGCTCCTCTACCGCAGGAATATAGTTGAGGTAGCGGACAATGCCCGCTCGGTGGCGCTCCCATCTCTCGCATGCCCATACAACGTGTTCCGGACTATCCGGCACATTAGACGTCCTGCACAGATTACTCGGGGTCTTCCCGATCCTATGGGTAAAGGTGCCGAAGGATCCATGGCCGCTCAGGAATTGCGTGAAAAAATAGTTTGTTGTTGCATAGGCGCAGCCCATCCACGGCATCAGGTTCCTTACTCCACAATGTATGTTTATCAGAAACTGACAAATGTAGATATGTGGGGAGGAGGAGGAAACTCCTGTTCACCTGGTTACAGAATGACTAACCATTGCAAGCCAGAGAAAATGAATGCATGGACAAGAAACTTGTAGGATTGAGGATGTAACCTCCTTGAAACCTTCCCAGCTATTGGAGTTCATTAGTACTCTGGAAGGCGAACTGTTATGGCGCAGTAATGAGAACAGCCCTGATGGGGGACACAATAGATCTTAAGATCGCGGTGCAGTGTAGCTCCATATTAAATAAATGAATAATCTATCAATGTAGATTTTTGGAATGTTAGATAAGCGTGCAAATTTACGTCCATCTAGAGGCCATAACCAGATTAACGGCATAAGAAACTGAATGATAAAGAGTCATCATTAAAAATTGAATGACACATAAAGGTGAACCCTTTATAGAACTCTCTTACTCCAGGGAACTGTCGGACCAGGGCCGGCCTAAGAGGTCTGCGAAGTATGCAGCCGCACACTCAAGCCTTTTAGGGGGGCATTAAATTGACCAATTTTTGTAAATAAAAATAATGAATTTGGAAAATTTTTAGAAACTGATTTGAATATTGGGCAGAAATATTTAAACTATACTCGCCGGCATACCATTGGAAGCTTGGACACTAAACAGCTGTATACTCTCCTCTACACCCCTCGCCCAGCGTCGTTGCCAGTTTGTGGATTGAAAAATTGATTCACACAGCTAAAAATCCCAAGCTCCCAATGTTTTGCCGCCGACTATAGAAGGAATTTTGTCTTAAACTATTATAGTTAAAATTCAATGTAAAACCGAAGATCTACCCGGCTACCCCAATAAGTTCTGAAATACAGTATGTCTGATGCCCTTGACCAAGGTCCAAGGTCAGTAGAACAGTCGTCTCGTGGCGGGACGCGGAAAGTGTTGTGACTCCTCCGGCTTTGCCTTTCTAGGCAATCAGCGTCTGAAATTAAGATCGTAGCGCCGGAACGGCTAATATCGGTACTAGAGCATGGGCCATTATCGGGTTGTTTACATTGTTTGTAATGTTATTTACGTTCATTTCATTTTGAGTTTTCAAACGTTCAGCTTCGTAATTTGTGTTTTTTCGGATTTCGTATTTTCCAGTGGTTCATTGTGTTTCGATTAAGGAAAATATTATCTCTGTTCAACAGTAGATAACCTACCTACATCAAGTTGAAATTTACACTGAGTTTTTATCATTGAACATGAAAATCAATAATAAAATAAAGGAGAGGACGAATAAATTAATTGGTTACAGGAACTATGTATACATCATGAAAAGGCAGTATGATAGAACACCTATTTATTTAAAAAGTAAAAAACTTTTAAAAGTTTCAAAAAAACATCTATGACATGTCTACTTTCATTACCTACTGAAGAGGTTTTGAGTATAATGGATAAAAGTAAATACTTACCAGCAAAACTGAAAGAAACAACATGAAATAAAAGAAGAATTAACATGAATACTCTACCTGAATGATTTGAACGTAATGAGTTATTATATTTTTTGAATTTTTCTGACGTATAACAGCTCTCCTAAAAGTACGGTGGACTTTTAAGAGGCTGGTTTTTTTATAGAATCTCTGTTTATCCTGGTTATATAATTAAATATTTTAGTTTTTATCTAGCTATAGAGTCAAGTTTTATTTCATATTCTTGATGTTATGATAAACTGTTATTTTGGTTGTGCAAATAAACATTTTTCATTATTATTATTTTAATAGTATCTCTGGTTGTTACATGAAAGAAAATATAATTATCTAGTATCTCTGGATGATGGGCCAGGTGCAGATTCCGATAAAAGTGGAAAATTTTTTGTTTGAATAGCATTGGACATCAAAAAAAAGTTTTCGGTTAGCTGAAAATTGCACATTATCAGTTGGTATAATTCAATATGAAAAAATCCACAAACTTACTGCGGGGAAAATAATTATTCTCAGTAAACTGTAAAGAACAACTCTCTTATGTTCACAAGAACAATGAAGAGTTAAGCTTTCATTAGTTTATTTGACATAATGGTAGTTATAGTACAAGGAAGAGTACTGAACATATCAAGTCAAACAATAATTAATCAAATTGTCATACATAAATTTAATGTTCTAAAAGGCGCAAAAGTGCACAAAAACTGTCTTTTTGGACCTTAAATTTCAAAAAATTTCATACCCCCAGAGGGGGGTCTGGGGTTATGAAATTTTTCCGAGAGGGGACAGGGGCATAAAATTTGAGTCTAGCACACTTGCAATTTTCGCCTTAGGCCGGTCCTGTGTCGGACCACCAAATGCAACTCCTCATTAGGAAGGATATATATATATATATATATATATATATATATATATATATATATATATACAGGGTGATTCATTAAGGGTGGCGACCGGCCGTATCTTGGAAACCGTATGACCTAGAATTTGGGGAAAAAAATTCTTATATGAAAATCTGCCCTAAAAAATTGATTAAAAATGTTTTTGAGTCCATAGTTTTCCGCTAGGTGGCGCAATCTACCACTTATAAAATATAATTTGATTTTTTACGAAATATTCTCCAATTTAGGCTGGTAAAAAATATCAACTTTAGAAACTACTGTCCTAATTCCACAACTTTTGTAAAAGTCATTTTTTTGTATTACCTATTCTGAAATAGTGGGGGAAGTTCTCTTTCTTTGACATAAAAAAGACTGTAACTCCATAATGCATGCATCGATTTTCGAAAACATAGACTCTATGCAAAGAGTATTGAATGAATATTTCAGTAACAAATAACAAAAATTCTTTTAATTTTCCAATCGGCAACTAGAGGGCGTTATGTAACAGCTAGCACTATTTAATTGATTTTTTTCGAGAAATTTCGAATGCAATGCTATGAATCTAACTAGCTAAGAAAAAGCCAAATTTGATGACTTATTGACCTGTCAAAACCGCGAACTAATATCTCTTTTCATTCCAAAGATATTGGCATTTTTTTTATGAATGTTGGTGATTGTTGTCTCGCCCTGTAAGGTGGAAGAGAAATTATGTTGCTAAACCTGTTTTGAAAAAAATACAAGTAGAAACGCATCATGAAAATATTTACTAACATTACATAATGAAACAAAACTAGTCCGGTCAAATTAGACCAAAAAAAATAGGAGTGAAGTTACAAAAATTCGCACCCAGCTGAAAATTGGTAGGATTGCTCAAAACACCATTATAAATGAAATCTAAAAAGTCCTCATCGCTCTGATACGTGCAAAAAAACTTACTCAGGGTCGAATGTCACAAAAACGGTTTTTTTGCGATTATCAGCAAAGCAGTAAGTTTTATCATGGAATTAGTCTAGACAAATATTGTAGATCACCTAATTATCTATAAAAAACGTTTGAATAAGTTTTTTCTTCAGAGCCACTGTTTTTGAGATCAACGATTCAGAAAGTTGAAAGAAATGCAAAAAACACTAGCTCAAAGGTGGCGTTGAAACGTGCATATTATGACGATTACAATTATTTCAACTTTTTGAATCGTTATATCTCAAAAACGGCGACTCTTAGAAGAAAAAGTATTTTGAAATTTTTTATAGATAATTATCTGATCTACAATTTTTGTCTGGGCTACTTTCATGCTTTTTTTTTTACTTCATTTTGTAGACTTTCAAAATCTACACTGAGCATATCATATGCCTCTTCATTTGAATAAAAAGGCATTATAAAAGAGTTAGTTTGCAAACTGTCAGAATAAATTTGACAGCAATAAAAACTTAAAAGTAAACAATCATAAAACATTACTGTCATTTCCGTAGGTAACTTGCTGACTTTTGAAACATCTATCTCTCAACAGTTTAACATCATTCGTAATATTGCAGCTCGTCCATGAACATAAAACTATAACAGATCATTTGAGAGATTTGGGATTGAATTTTTACCCGAAAATTTTCATCCGAAATAGTTCAAAGCAAATACTGGCAAGCATTTTGAGTATTTAAAATAATGAGATAGTGGGAGCGTTTTGTAAATTGCTGTTATGAGTAGCTCCCTTAGTTTTTTTTCATTATGTAATGTTAATAAATATTTTTGTGATGCGTTTCTACTTGTTTTTTTTTCAAAACAAGTTTAGCAACATAATTTCTCTTCCACCTTACAGGGCGAGACAACAATCACCAACATTCATAAAAAAATGACAATATCTTTGGAATGAAAAAAGATATCAGTTTGCGGTTTTGACAGGTCAATAAGTCATCAAATTTGACTTTTTGTTAGCTAGTTAGATTCATAGCATTGCGTTTGAAATTTCTCAAAAAAAATCATAAATAGAGCTAGGTGTTACATAACGCCCTCTAGTTGCCGATTGGAAAATTAAAAGTGTTTTTGTTATTAGTGACTGAAATCTACATTCAATACTCTTTGCATAGAGTCTATGTTTTCGAAAATCGGTGCATGCATTATGGAGTTACAGTCTTTTTTATGTCAAAGATAGAGAACTTCCCCCACCATTTCAGAATAGGTAATACAGAAAAATGACTTTCACAAAAGTTGTAGAATTAGGACAGTAGTTTCTAAAGTTGATATTTTTTACCAGCCTAAATTGGGAAATATTTCGTAAAAAATCCAATTATATTTTATAAGTGGTAGATTGCGCCACCTAGCGGAAAAATATGGACTCAAAAACATTTTTAATCATTTTTTTAGGGCAGATTTTCATATAAGAATTTTTTTCCCCAAATTCTAGGACATACTGTTTCCGAGATACGGCCGGTCGCCACCCTTAATGAATCACCCTGTATATCATGGGGCCCCACGGGTAAATAATTGGTTTTGGTGTTTTTTTTAAAACATGTAACTTATTACTAAAGTTGAGAGTTCTGCTGGAAAAAATGAATTGTACAATAGAGATAGAGATATTCGAATTTGTTATCCAGGTATAACACAGGGATGCAAAATTGCTAGAAAATTGAAAGTAATGGGTGTGTTCTTTGCCGAAACAGGTGCAGATTATTTCAAGGAAGCGGAATATAGATAAATTAATTACTAAATTACTCTCTTCAGTCGCATGTCTATACCATAGAAATAATAATTTCCAATAAGTTTATATTCTATAACAGATATCTTTCGTTCACATTCATTCGCACAATTCTGTACTTAGAGTTATTATTTCAATACAGTTAATTTTATTATTTTCACTTCACCAAATAATACTCTTCTTATTTTCAATAAATATTTGAAAAATGTGGAGTAATTTATATAGTTATTTTTAAGTTTTTTCTTTTAACGGGATTTGATGGATATCCAATACTGATTTTTGGCTTGATAAAGAACTAAACATTATAACATAAACTTAATGGACACAGCTTTTAAGTATCCCTTATGCTAATAAATTGTGAAGATTCGAATGAGGCTTGAGTGATCTTAGTTCCTATTAGGTTCCCACTTGTAGGGATGGATATTCAAATGCTCAAAATAGAATTGGTTGGTTGATAAAGTTATTTAAGATTCATTGTTGTATTTTATCTATTTAACCATATCACATTCTTTTAATAAATTTTCTATATTTTCTAATCATAATTCAATTTCGTTTTACCAAGAGTCTATATTCTATATAAATTCGCTTCATTATTGAAGCAATAGAGACCTGAAAAACTAGACATATACATTTTTGCAGTTGATTTAGCAACAGGTGAAAGACTTAGCTTGTCGTGCATAATATATCCCTGAATGGAATATTTTTACGTAATTTTGTCATATTTTCATGGTATTTGGGTAAATTCAGTCAAAATTTTTGTATCTTCAAAGTTTCGGCCAGGAAATGGCGAGAAGATACATGAGCGAAATATATAGATATTAATTATTTACAACATATCCAAAATTTTGCTTGGGATTTTTGGAGGGGCATGAACAAAACATTTTTTCGTGCAATCGCACGCGAAGCGAGTATTTCGCGTTCGCACCACAGTCCGCGAAATTTAATTTCGCGGCCGTTACCCATAGCCACGGCCGCCAAACCAAACGTCACTTTTACCAAAAAGTAACAACAACTATGATTTTTCAAAGGAGACCTCCTGTATCTCAATGCATTTTGCGTTCTGTCAAGAACTGTCAAAATATTTTGTATATAATCGAACATGGTCTTTCGATAGCAACGCTGTGACTTGTTAATTACTGTTGATTTTAAGGCACTAATATTTTTATTTGCAATTGTCTAGTTTAATAATTTTGTCGGTTGCACGAAAAAAAGTGTGTATATTCCATGGCCGCGAAACTTTTTAGTTACCTCAAGATTATCTTGCCTCGGCCGCAAGCGGCCTCGGCGATAATTTCTCTTTCGGTACACTAAAAAGGTATTTCGCGGCCTAGGTATACAAATAACTATTATGTAGAGATTTCTTGTTTTTTCTTTTTGTTTGAGAATTTGCACACAGATCATCCAGACAGAGATAGAAAGTTGAAGTTTTTTATGTAGATTGGGTAATTGCGGAGAAAGTGCACTGTAGTGGGTTCAACTATTTTTCTAAACCGCAGCCATTTCAATCAAGAGATCTAATATTTTGCTTAGTTTTAGCAGGTTTTCACTTTGAAAACCTGCTTATTTTGTAGCAATAAGGTTGTGAGTTTGTATCTAGGTAGTTTTGTATGATATCTTGAATGGGATTAGTTTTGGTTCGAATTGATTGGGGTGTTGACCCCCTGGGGGAAGAAATAAATCTTGTTTACTTACATGAAAAAGGTCGCAATTTTGGAGTAATAGGTTCAAGGTTTGTAGGTAGGTATTTTCGAAAGATATCTTGGATGGAATTGGTTTTGGTTCGAATTGGTTGGGGGTTGACTCCCTGGGGGAAGAAATAAATCTTGTTTAATGGATAAAGGGCGTAATTTTGGAGCAATATAATTGGAAGTTTGTGAGTAGGTAGTTTCGTATAATATATTGAATGTTATAGGTTTTAATGCGAATTGGTTGGAGGGTTGACCTCCCAGAGGAGGAAATAAATCTTGTTTACATGATAAAGGTAGCAATTTTGTAGAAATAGGGTTGAAAGTTTGTGAGTACGTAGTTTCCTATGATACCGTAAAACCTGCCAACTTTGCCCAAGGGCTCCAACTTTGCCCACTGTAGGCGTTATAAAAACATGGAAAATTTTAAATTTGGCAACGTTCTGAAACAGCACCGCTTGGCCGTTATACTGAGCGAGGTTCTTGTTTCCCGTTATTATCGTCCAAAATGCTTGGTAGGTGGGTTGCTATGAATAAACAAGTAAGGAAATTTTGTATGAATTTTAGTATTTTTAGGGTGAAAAGCTAAGCATCAGTGCTCAATGTCTATTAAGTTTATGATAATGAAATTAAGATTGCGGGAAGGCTTATATGTGATTCTCACAATGCAGTAATCGTTTTTAGGTTACACTACCCAAGGTATTGTATTAGTAAACAAAAGTATATGGGCAATGTTGCCAGACATTTTAGGTCTAAAAAAATTTTATATTCCTTATATAATTTGCATGATTTAATGCAAATCATGACTTTATGGTACAGTAATAGATCCTGGGACATATATAGTGGTGCAATTTTCTACAAAAAACTCTATAAGGCACTTTATAGGAACAATTTTGGAATTCTCTCAGATTGATGACAATTTTACTGTGAAATTCCTTAGGAAGGCTGGAAAAGGTTTCAAATTTCCAGATATTAATGGCATTTCAGACGTGACATTTCTTGATATTGTAGAAGGCCCAGGAGCTCCTACTGAAAGCAGGAGGCTACTATTTTTTTAACGAAAACCTCCAACCATAGAATTTATTTTGATTTTTGTTGAAGTTCCTTTTTTAACTTTAAGGAGTTGTATTATTTTAAAAACTGAAATATGATATCTTATTGTATCTATATGATTATATTAACTACCTGATAGATTATTAAGAAAAAAACCCTTATTTTTTATAGAATAATATTCAGTTTGAAGAAGTTAAGTTTTTGTTGCCATTTTGACGACGAAATGGACGATTTTGATATATTTACCTCTGTTAAATAAAAATACTGTGTAACATGTTGTTTTTTTAATTTAATTTCTGGGTCTGCTTCATGCCAAACCTTTTTCTGAACTTAATTGGTGGGCAAAGTTTGATTAACGTTTGCCAAATTGTCTCCAAAAGGGAATCCTCACAGCCGGGTAAAGTTATAACATTGGCAGGTAACTTTGCCCACCCCTAATTAATTTTTTTGCCTAGTAGATGGAAAATGCTATAAATACAGTGATGATTAACAATCATTTCCTTCATCTAGGTTGTTCTCCATATTCACCTAGAATGTGTTTTAGCATTTCATTAAAAAAGATATATTGAAAAATTCTGATTTTGGTGAACAAAGTTGGCAGGTTTTACGTTACCTTGGATGTGATTGGTTTTGGTACGAATTGGTTGAGGGTTGATCCCCCGGGGAGGAAATAAATATTGCTTACACATTAGAAGGCGCATTTTTTTTGAATTTAGAAAAAAATCATAATTTATTGATTATATCATATATTCGTTATGAAATGCTCTTCTAATGCAGCTCGCTGCGATAGAGTTTTTTGAAATTATGCGCAGTTCCACAGCTTCAGTTAGAGGGTTGAAATTTCCACACGTGGATTGAGCTATATATTGTGGGTTTAAATAAATTGGTTTCCTCGATCGCTGCGATTTTCATGTTGAATTTTTAAAGCATTTTTGTGGTCTTTCGAGCATTGCGCATTCCTACAGCCCTTGCAAAATTATTTAGAAGGATGAAAAATTGTAGATTAGTTCAGTTGATTCTTTAGAGGTGCCATTCGGGGATTTCAATGTTTTTTCTCACCGCAGCAATTTTTATGTAGGTATTCTAGCTTTGTGTAGGTTTCTCTTCATTTTGTCCAAATTGACCTATGGGATTGAATATTTGTATGAAGAATAGAACAAAAATGAGAAGATAGTAAGATCATAGTGACAGAGCTCTACTGGCCATGCATTTTATTTTGGTTAATATAGAAAACAATTATTAGTTAAATTTGTATGAATTTCATTCAAAAATACAGAATGAGAATTACCATAAATATTATTTTCAGCCATTCCGAATTTCTTGAATGAACATGATTTTCATATAATATTAACCATATTTCTTCATGCCTTTATGACCTTGTTATATTTTACATCGGAAACAGTGATAAATTATAATGTAATCCAGTTTCTTCACATTCTTTCAGTTTCGAGAATTATTTGATGAGAATAACAATGTGCATGAGTTCATTCACAAAAATATTCATTCTTATTACTTCATGGCACAAAAAGTAGTGCTTTATCCTTGAATAAGTAATGACAATAATATAATAAATAAGTTTCTCAGATTTCGAGAGTAATGACGAGACTGATTGTTGTCACTCAAATAATCAGAATTAAATATGAGAATCAAACAAATTTTAGTAATATAGTTGAGCAAGGATGGAACCAAGGTGAAGTTGAATTGCAGCTATTTTTAAAAATTTGTTTTGAATTTCCACATGCAATCAATATTATTTCAAAAATTAAAAATTACATCAAATGAAAAATATTCTAGAATTTTTCAGGTGAAAATTGAGAAATTTCTTACTGTCTATGTTGTAATAAAACATTATTTCCAATAAGAACTTAAATCTAGTCTTACTTAAACAATGAATATTTTTTGCATAATATCATTCAACCGCATAAAGAAATATTTGGGTGTTAATTGGTTTCTAGACCAGAATTAAATTCAGTTGAGAATGTTTTCATAGAAAGATGAAAGTCTTAGACCATATTTCACACTCACTTTTGTTTTTTTTTCAGTTACTTTTTTTACCTACTCTAAGTATATTTGAAGGAGCCGAGGAAATGCATAAAGCTTAAAAACCTTCAAGAACGCGTGAAGTTTCTACATAAAAATTGCGAAGTTTAGAGCAAATATTTGAAACTGCCAAACAGTTCCTTCTTCATATCAAACCTCATGTTCAAATTTTCAGCCTTCTAACTGAATTTGGAATGGATGTAGAAACGCGCAAAAATCATAAAACAACAAGAAATCCCTAGGTACATAAAAATGATGGCAGTAAGAAAAGATTTAGATGAACAGTTTCAAAAGGTTGTTGGTCGGGATGATTATTAAAAAAACCAATTCAAAGATTTGCCGACGTTTCGTTTATGTTTATAAACTTCTTCAGGGCTCTGAAATGAACATAAAATTGGCAATACTATATAAAATATAGTAATTTAAAAACACAATTGGAAAATTAATACAGCTACAGACAGTGTACAACGACTTATGACTTTACAAACATTCATAGATAGCGAGAGAACAAAAAAAAACAAAAAACACAATAAATGATCAAAATATAAACAGATAGATAGTACATTAACTTACATCATTAGTTGGCTCTTTCCGTCAGGATGTAACGTGAAATCAACATGAACAAAATAGAGAACATAGCAACAGATACCACTTTCGATGATCGGCGTAAACTGATTGACTGATTGAAAGAGGTTCGTACGAAGTCAATCAGTCAATCAGTTTACGTTAGTTGGGTTAGTATTCTCATACTTTTGTTCTGCTTCAGGAGATAACCCATTTCAATAATTATTATAATTTTTTAACAAAATTCAGGACATTTGGTTTGATGGAGTAGACTGGAAATACCAAAATGTACTGAGTAAAAAAAATTACATAAGCGTATATATATATATATATATATGTTTGGTATAGAAATATTTTTTACTTTGCCGTGATATCAGAACACACGTGTGGCGATGTTGTATATTCGGTTAACCGAGAAGCGAGAATGAATTAGGAGAATACACCGCAATTAGAACGGTACGAGATCGATCTGTTGAGTTTTTCTCGTTATTTTTGATAGTTTTGGATATAGTTTGGATATATCAAATAGCAGACAATAACAATTGTGACTTTAAGTTTTATGAAGTATCACGGTTTGTGTAGTTACATTCTTAGTTTAGTTTTACCGGTATCCTTGATTCCTTCCCGCTTTCCTATCATATTACAGGTAATAGTGTTTGACGTAGAAAATAGCTGTGACACCAAACTGTGGTAAGTCAATCGTTTTAGTTAGGTTTTGCATTTGGTTATTTCATAAAATTAAACCCAAGTTATATTTTCCTATACAGTCCATTCATACAGTACAAAACATTTTTTGGTACCTTCGCGCCGTATAGTCGGTTTCTTAGTTTTTTAGTTGATTATTATTAATTTGGGTTTTCGCACAAATTTGATAAATCAAGATTTATTAAACTTATTCATTAGATTATTTTCGATCGTTGCATTGAATTGGATAGTGTAGAACAAATCGATCTCTTATCGTGCCACATGTTACAGCTCTTCGTTTTTTAGTTGGAATTATTGTTTATTTCAATCACTAGAAAATATATTCGTTCATATAGTAGATAGATAAATTTCAGATATCTGAAACAATACTTTTTCAGTCTGATTTACATTTGGTTAATATCAGCTGATAGATAGTGGTTCATTGACATTCATAGAAATAATTGATTGATTCTTATAGAAAATGGATGAAAATCTTGAATTAAAAATGAAGTTACTTGTAGGAAAGAAAAACTTCTTGTTTTCTAGAATGCAAAAACTCTACGATGATGGTCAAAAAATGAATATTAGAACTAATTTAAAAAATTTCAAAATAAGATTTGAAACGTTAGAGGAGACTAAACAAGAATTTATTAATATTGTAAATCAAATAAACGAATTGACTCTAGAGATTAATAGGGATGCTAACTTAGATTTCGCAGCATTAGAAGCGGTTGATGAACTGTATTGTCATATTAAAGACATTGCCAGGGTTGTTTTCGGTAAGAATTCGGACGGTTCTACTGCTACTTCTACATCGGCTATTCAGGCTACTTCTACTAACGTTCCCGTTAAATCTCTTCCTCGTTTACCTGAAATATCGTTACCCACGTTTGGAGGTTATATTCAGGATTGGCCAGTTTTTCACGAATGTTTTGCTAATTTAATACATAACAATAAAGACTTGAGTGATGTTGATAAAATACATTATTTAGTAGGCAAACTTCATTCAAAGGCGTTAGATGTTTTCGCTGGAATACCACCGATAGGTGCTAATTATAAAATTATCTGGGAAGCATTGGAAAAGAAATATCAAGACAAGCGGCAGTTTGCGAATTTTTATTTAGACAAAATTTTCGAATTTAAACCATTGGAAATACATAGTTCATATCAATTGAATAGTTTCATCTCCAATTTTGATATTTCGGTCAGAGCGTTGAAAGGTCTGAATGTACCTGACTTAGCAGATTTGTTATTTTCTTATTTAGCTTTAAAAAAGTTAGACGCAGAAAACGAAAAGATTATTTGAAAATAATAGACGGGATTCTTCTTTACCTTCATACTCAGATATTATCATGTTTTGCTGAAGAACAAAGCTAAAATTTGTACTCGTATGTCTTCAGCTAAATATTCTAGTCGAAGTTCTCAGTTAGTAAAAACTATAACGCCAAACGCGATGAAATTAAAAGGCTCACATACATTTATAAGCACACACAACGTACGAATATATCACCAAATAAATGTGATATATGCGATAGCAACTTACATACAATATTGAAGTGTTCACAGTTCTTGAAAAAGTCCCCATATGATCGTTATAAAATGGTTAAAGAAAAACGTCTGTGCCTTGAATTGTTTTAGGTCGACATAAAAGTGGTATCTTGTAATAGTAAATTGAATTGCAGAACTTGTCAATTTGCGACAATCATAGCCCTATTGCAATTTTATAATTCAAATTATACTTCACTTGTTAATAAAGACGAAATTACAGAGTCAAGTCATAATTCTGATTCGAATAAACCAGATAAACCTTTAAATCTCCTTGATACGAATGGTCAGCACGATAGGTTGAAATCGTCAGACAAAGCAATCAGTTTATGTTCGGTTTTAGCTCGCAATGAAATTAGAGGATCTGAAGTACCGTGTACAATTTTGTTGGGTACTGCGGTAGTAAATATTCTTGGTCAAAATGGTTTAATGCACAAAGCTCGAGTACTGCTAGATTCTGGAAGTCAACGCCATATTTTCACAAAATCGTTAGTTAGAAAACTTAATCTGAACATAGTTAAGAAGAAATCTGTTATAAGCGGTATTAGCAATTCATCGCAGGAAGTTATGGGACAAGTTAAATTAACTATTTGTTCAAATGTCGATCCTTCATGCGTTTATCCAATTGAGGCATTAGTGATAGAGGAAATTATAGATTCATTGCCAAGTGCATCTATCGATAGACATATTGCTTCTGAATTTTGTAACTTACCACTTGCGGATAAGGAATTTTTCTCACCTGGACCAATTGATGGTATTATAGGCGCTCAACTTTTTGGTTATTTATTGGGAAATAAAACCATTAGAAAGCCAGCTTCTAAGCTTTCGGCATTGGAGACCGTTTTTGGGTATGTTATAATGGGAGAGGTACCTATTCATAGTACTCTCAAAACGTTTAGTTGTTTTAGTGTAGTTTTTGAGGATCATCTAGATAATATAGTAGACAAATTTTGGGAGTTAGAGGAAATTCCCAAGCAAAATTTAATGAATTCGGAAGATATTCAATGTGAAGAAATCTTCAGAAATTCTTATCGCCGAGAAAGTGACGGCCGGTATGTAGTTAGTTTGCCGTTCAAAGAATCTCCATCGAAGTTAGGAAATTCATATCCTGTAGCATTGAGGAGATATTTAGCGTTAGAGCGCAAATTCGATCAGAATCCTTCGTTTAAGGCTTCCTATAATAAAATCATTGAAGATTATTGTCAAAAGGGTTTCTGAGAAAGGTTAATATTTGAACATGGGATAAGTGAAGGTAGCTATTTTATTCCGCATCATGGAATACTTAAAGGACAGTACCACCACTCCACTTCGTATAGTTATGGATGCTAGTTGTAAATCTGATAGCTCGTATTCCTTGAATGATTTATTGTTTAACGGGATGCAGACTTCAACACGATATATTAAGCTTGTTCATCAAATTTTAGATTATTCAAAATTGCGTTAACTGCAGACATAAGACAGATGTACCTGCAAATCAAATTATGTGAAGATCATCAGAAGTTTCAACGTATATATTATGGCGTGATTCAAAATCAAGAAGATTTATCCTGTTTTGAACTTACAACAGTTACTTTTGGTGTTAAATGCTCTCCCTATTTAGCTTTGAGAGTTATTCAACAATTAACTCGCCGATGAAGCTGAAGTAATATCCGCTAGCCTCTAATATTGTTAGTAATAGCATGTACATGGACGATCTATCGTGTAGTGTGGAGTCAGTAGATGAAGCCAAGAGAGTTTATTTGGTGATAGTGTCGCTTTTTAAGGCAGAAGGTTTTAAAATGGTAAAATAGGCGGTCAATAACAATGAGGTCTTTGATACCATTCCAGAAAATTTACGATCGCAAACAGCTGTTCAGCTTCCTTCAAAAATTGCTGAGCGTCCTAGGTTTGCAGTGGAGTCCAAGCTCAGATAATTTATCTTTATAAGTTTGGTTTGTCAACTAGAAAATGTACGAAACGAAATATCTTATCTACTGTGGCAAGAGTTTTCGATGCCTTTGTGGTTTAATTGCACCAGTCACACTGAGGAATTAAAATTATTCATCAAACAGTTTATGGTCATATCATTTAGATTGGTATGAAGAACCGCCTTCGAAGTTTGTAGAAGCCTTGGAATAAGTTTGAGTCAAACTTATACTTACTCAAAGATTTTAGTTTGCCTCGTCACTTAGTGAGCTTGTAAACATGCTTCGTATATGCTCATTGGATTTGCAGATGCTTGTGAAACATCCTATGGTGCTATGGTATATTTGCGTAGCGCCGCAGGAGAAAATATTTCGGTGAATTTAGTTTGTGCCAAGTCGAAAGTATCACCTTTGAAATATGTATCTATTCCCAGGTTATAGCTCTGTGCTTCTCTTTTGTTAGCTAGGTTTGATTTGATTTTGTGAACATGCATATAGAACCACGTATATTGATTGAAGAGATATATGCATTGTCAGATTCAACAGTTGCATTGTGTTGGATAATGTCACCTTCTAGTCGTTTGGAAAACCTTTGTTGCCAAACCGTGTATCCAAAATACAGGAGTTGGTTCCGCTTTCTTTCTCGGTTTCAACATTGATGGACCGAGAAATATCGCAGATATGCTTTCTCGCGGATGCGATACCATCAGTTTGATCTCCAACCAAGAATGGCTAAATGGACCGAAATGGCTTAAATTGGATCGAGGTTTCTGGCCAATTTCTATGATAAAACCTAGCGACACGTGTTTAGAGCAAAGGGTAATTTCATTAATTGTTGCTGAGCCCACCGCCAATCTGTTATATTGCTTGATTTCGAGATGTTCTGATTGGTATAAGTTACTTAGAATTGTAGTATGGATTTGTAGATTTGCCAAACTGCTGCCTGTTCAACAGTATATTGGAGCATCTGATCTTACGTTCGCAGAAAATTTGCTCATAAAAATTGTACAACGTGTACATTTTTCGGATGTTATCACTTCGCTAAAAGATGGAAATAGATGTGGAATAAAATCCATTCGTAAACTCAAACCATTCATTCAGAATGATTTATTGAGGGTTGGTGGACGATTACATTTCGCAAAACTCAATTTTGAAACTAAACACCCGCTATTATTGCCTAAAAAGGATAAATTTGTTAATTTACTGATTAAACACGTTCATGCAAAAAACTTGCATACTGGATCAAATTTAGTTTTGTCACTATTGAGACAGAAATATTGGATATTATCAGGAAGAGGCGTTGTGCGAAATGTTATTTCCAAATGTAATTTATGCTTTCGTTTTAAACCTATTGTATATCCACCATTAATGGGAAATCTTCCAGCATGTAGAGTGCGAGAAGCGAAACCATTTCTAAACACAGGTGTGGATTTTGCAGGTCCACTTCATGTTCTAATGAGTCGTTATAGAGGTGCTAGGACGACAAAGGCTTATATTTGTTTATTTGTTTGTCTTTCAGTAAAGGCAGTGCATTTAGAACTAGTTTCAGATCTATCTACCGACATTTTCATTTGCGCCTTTAAAAGGTTTATAAGTCGTAGAGGATACTGTGCCTCAATATATTCAGATAGAGGGACTAATTTTATTGGTGCCAAAACTGAGTTGGCCGAGATATATAGGTTAGTCAACAAAGTTGAATTTGAACAGAAACTTAGTAGCGAATTATCTTCACGTGGCATCGAATGGAAGTTCAATCCTAGTCAGGCTCCGCATTTTGGAGGATTATGGGAATCCAATGTAAAATCTGTAAAAACACATTTATATAAAATAATCGGTAAGCAAATCCTCACGTTTGAGGAAATGACTACATTGTTAGTACAAATTGAAGCTTTACTTAACTCTAGACCGCTTTGCTGGTTATCGTCAGATCCTGCGGATCCAGAAGCTTTAACACCTGCTCATTTTTTGAATCTTAGGCCTTTGGATAAGTTACCTGCTGTAGATCTTAGTTCCGAGAAACCTACACTATTAAATAGGTTTCAGTTAATAGATAATATGGTTCAATGTTTCTGGCGAAGATGGCATTTTGAATATTTACACAATCTACAAACGCGGGAACGTTGGAATGTCGACTCAAAATCAATTAAGGTCGGTACTGTAGTATTATTACATCAACCGAATTTGCGGATTATATATATATATATAACGGAGGTATTTCCAGGTAAAGATGAAATTGTTAGAGTAGTAAATGTGAAGACAAAAACGGGAACCTATTTACGTCCTGTTGTGAAGGTGTCTCCGTTACCTTCTCAATAATTGAATGTATCAGTTTTTTTTGTTTATCTCGTTTAGTTATATTTAACAGAAAGCTCAATTTCTAGAAACAATTTGTTTAGAATTTTAGTTTATATCTCCTTTGTTAGTTTGAATCAAATTTAAGTTTCTTTAAGGTAAGGAATTTTTTAGTTTCTAGGATCTGAAAATGATTTTTCAGGGTTGGGGGAATGTTTGGTATAGAAATATTTTTTACTTTGCCGTGATATCAGAACACACGTGTGGCGATGTTGTATATTCGGTTAACCGAGAAGCGAGAATGAATTAGGAGAATACACCGCAATTAGAACGGTACGAGATCGATCTGTTGAGTTTTTCGCGTTATTTTTGATAGTTTTGGATATAGTTTGGATATATCAAATAGCAGACATTAACAATTGTGACTTTAAGTTTTATGAAGTATCACGGTTTGTGTAGTTACATTCTTAGTTTAGTTTTACCGGTATCCTTGATTCCTTCCCGCTTTCCTATCATATTACAGGTAATAGTGTTTGACGTAGAAAATAGCTGTGACACCAAACTGTGGTAAGTCAATCGTTTTAGTTAGGTTTTGCATTTGGTTATTTCATAAAATTAAACCCAAGTTATATTTTCCTATACAGTCCATTCATACAGTACAAAACATATATATATATATATATATATATATATATTTATTCGAATTGTTGTTGCCTGTGATTTATTTTTAATCTCTTGATAATTATTAGCAATAACAGGCTGGTTGAATCTTAAAAAACTCGATTTAATTAATAAATTGACGTTTCACTATGACATTCATAGTTAATCAAAATTTTTGAACAAAATTGAAAATTCTTTGACATTTATTGACTTGATAAAATTGAATATTGATCTGTCTTGTTAAAAATTCTTTCAGTCTAATATTAACATTCAAAATTGTTTCATTAGAAGGCAAGGGAAACTACAGAAACCTTTACCTATGTAATGTTCGAAAATAATAATAATATGGTACTATTTATTTAACAGAAAGAAATTAGTCACGGGAAAATATTAAAAAAGTAGAGCAGAATTATCGGTATAGAACGTTTATATGGAAGCAGCCGTTGACACGTGTTTCGGACTCTTTGGTCCTCATCAGAACGGCGTAGCTAAGTATTGGATTGAAAATTTGGAAATGAAAATAGTTTAATAAATAAAATCCTCTGTTATGGAAGAAAATCACTTATTTGTGGTTTATTTATTATTGCTAATAATTATCAAGAGATTATATATATATATATATATATATATATATTTATATATATATTTATATATATTATATATATATTCAAATATATTTATATATAAACAAAAATTGAATAATTGGGAATAATCACAATAAACGGTCTTTCTTCTGTCCTATGTACTATTTATTGACATAGGCTTTCGGAGCTTCACAGCTATTTTCTCTGAAGATAATAACTTGATAATTGTTGCAAGTAAGAAAAAAAGTTACAAAGTTTTGAAATGTGTTGTCCACTAACCTAAAATTGATATGTTCTGAAGAAGTAGCTGTGCGAAAGCTAACCAAATCCAAATCCAGCCTATTCCACCCATCGTCGAGTGAAGGCCTCCATCAACATCTGCCACTCTCCTCTGTTATTGGCTTTCCTTATCGAGTCGTGTCCTGCCAGTCTTCTTATGTCATTCGACCATCTCGTTTTAAGTGTACCTCTGCTTCTTTTGTTTTCCCATGGTCTCCATTCCATCATCCTTCCCGTCCATCTGTTGTCTGCCATTCTCCCAATATGTCCCGCCCAGTTACCCTTGTTCTGCCAGTTCAGCTCTCTGAACATGTCCTCCATATCCAATGTGAACAATTTGGGGGATATCGAATCTCCTTGTCTCACTCCACGTTTTATCTCCATTTTATTTGTTTTTTTCATGTGCTGTCATTATTCGTGATGTTGGCGTTTTCATATATATATTTGTTGATTTTTGTATATTTACAATTGATTCTCGTATTGCTTAGATCATTCAACACTGCCCATGTCTCTATTGAGTCGAAGGCCTCTTCATAATCTATCATTGCCACCCAAGAGTTGTGTTGTACTGATCTACCTTTTTCGATTCATGTTTTCATTATCTGTATGTGGTCCAAAGTACTATAATAGCCTCGTCTGAAACCCGCTTGTTCTCTCGGTTGGTATGCATCTAATTTATTGGTGAGTCTTTGTATAATAATCCTCCTGAACAGCTTGTACAGCACTGATAACAAGCTTATTGGTCTATAATTTTCGAGTTTGTACTTATAACCCGTTCTGAAAATGAGAACTACAACAGCACTAAACCAGTCATTTGGTAATTTCGATTAATTCAAACAATAATCAAACAATCTTTGAGTATGGGTTATTATAAATTTGTCTCCATATTTTATCATCTCTACCATAATACCATATTCCCCTGAAGCTTTATTGTTGCATGTGTTTGAGGGCGTTTTCGATCTCGAATGATGCCGTTATTTCGGGGATATCCTCTGATGCTACATTTATAACCTGGACCCTGTTATTTTCTTCTCTTCCTGGTGGTGAAGTTTTCTTATCCTTGTATAGTGTTCTATAGTATTTTTCCACTGTTTTTGTTATTTCTTCCACTTCCGTGGTCATTTCTCCCTTTTCATTCAATAGCTTTGTTATTTTCTTTCGTTCATTTTTGTTCTTAATTGTTTCAGGCTTTTGTGTTCCTCCAGCGTTTCTCTTATTCTCAGGTCTTTGTATTTTCTGTAATCTGCTCTTACTTTTTTCCTTATTGTCTTGTTCATTCGTAATATATCATCTATGTTGTTTGTTCGATACCTCAATATCTTCATTCGTTGTTCAATTATCTGTTGGGATTCTTGACTTAGTTTGTGTTTCGTTTCTTGTTTGTTCACTTTTATTGTCTGAGTTGCTTTTAGTAGAAATTTTGTTATTTTTGTGTTCATGATATTTATGTCCTGATATTGTTCCATATGCATATTATGTTCCTGTATCTATTCTTGTAAAATCTCCGCATATCTCACTTTTTGTCGTTTCATTTCCTCACCCTTTATTGCTTTGTTCCTAGATCCTATCAGCTTCCTTCTTTATTTCTGTGTGTTAATTCTTATTTGCGCTCTCAGCATCCTATGATCGCTCGCTATATTTATTGTGTTCAGTACAGAGGTGTATTGGATTATTATATGTTTTTATCATTACAGATAATGTAGTCAATCTCGTTTTTCATATATCCTCCAGGGCTCTGCCAAGTCCATCTTCGTTGTGGTGGTTTTCTATAATATGTGTTCATTAGATATAGGTTTCTTTCACTGATATAATCTACTATCCTGTTTCCTCTGTGTTGATTTTCAGGTTCTCGCGGAGATAATCTGGTTGTCTGGTTTCCCGGGTTTGTATACGCGTATGGGCTTCGTCTTCGTTGAAGTCTGCTCGACGTTTCAGCAAAATCACATTTGCCATCTTCAGGTAGCTCTTCTTGGTCGGAATGAATACACTGAAGTTCAGTGTATTCATTCCGACCAAGAAGAGCTTCCTGAAGATGGCAAATGTGATTTTTCCGAACCGTCGAGCAGACTTCAACGAAGACGAAGCCCATACGCGTATACAAACCCGGGAAACCAGACAACCATATATATATATATATATATATATATATATATATATATATATATATATATATATATATATATACAACTCAAACTATCTTGAATCAAGTACATAATGAAAAAGCTAAAATTTTGAAACTTACTCTCTCAGAATAAATACTTGCCAGTTGTTTATCCAATAAACATTAAACAAGCAAATTTGCTTTATTCATATTTTGTAACTCATGAATCATGTAAAAAAATCTTCGTTACAGCAATTACGAACTGAAGTGTGAAATTATTCATTCTAAATATTGACGGACTGATAGCATGAAGTTCATTATTTTTCTACCCCGAAGGCGGGTAATATATCTTGTAAATTACAAATATTGACTTTAGATAAGGAGTTTATGAAATTTCGGACAAAATGTTTGAAATATTCATCCTCACGACCAGAATATAATATTCAACAGCGGATTCAGCTCTGATGCTTCGGTTCGATAGATTGGAAGCAAACGGATATCGGAAATGCCTTCCGACATATTTATCTACCATAATTTATATTCACCATCTTGCCTAGAAAACTTATACTCGACTGCAAAACTGAAAATGCTCTAAAAATATGTTCCATCTATATATATATATATATATATATATATATATATATATATATATAAAGATATATATATATATATATATATATATAATATATAGTATATATATATTGTTTTGTACTGTATGAATGGACTGTATAGGAAAATTTAATTTGTGTTTATTTTCATGAAATAACAAATGCAATACTAACTAAAACGATTGACTAAACACAGTTTGGTGTCACAGCTATTTTCTACGTCAAACACTATTACCTGTAATATGATAAGAAAGCGGGAATGAATCAAGGATACCGGTAAAACCAAACTAAGAATGTTACTACACAAACCGTGATACTTCATAAAACTTGAAGTCACAATTATTATTGTCTGCTATTTGATATATCCAAACTATATCGAAAACTATCAAAAATAGCGCGAAAAACTCAACAGATCGATCTCGTACCGTTCTAATTGCGGTGTATTCTTCTAATTAATTCTCGCTTCTCGGTTAACCGAATATACAACATCGCCACACGTGTGTTCTGATATCACGGCAAAGTAAAAAATATTTCTATACCAAACATTCCCCCACCCCTGAAAAATCATTTTCAGATCCTAGAAACTAAAAATTCCTTACCTTAAAGAAACTTAAATTTGATTCAAACTAACAAAGGAGATATAAACTAAAATTCTAAACAAATTGTTTCTAGAAATTGAGCTTTCTGTTAAATATAACTAAACGAGAGAAACAAAATAAAACTTATAACTTCAATTATTGAGAAGGTAACGGAGACACCTTCACAACAGGACGTAAATAGGTTCCCGTTTTTGTCTTCACATTTACTACTCTAACAGTTTCATCTTTACCTGGATATACCTCCGTTATGCGCCCAAGAGGCCACTGCAAGGGAGGCAAATTCGGTTGATGTAATAATACTACAGTACCTACTTTAATTGACTTTGAGTCGACATTCCAACGTTCCCGCGTTTGTAGATTGTGTAAATATTCAAGATGCCATCTTCGCCAGAAACATTGAACCATATTATCTATTAACTGAAACCTATTTAAAAGTGTAGGTTTCTCTGAACTAAGATCTACAGCAGGTAACTTATCCAAAGGCCTAAGATTCAAAAAATGAGCAGGTGTTAAAGCTTCTGGATCCGCAGGATCTGACGATAACAAGCAAAGCGGTCTAGAGTTAAGTAAAGCTTCGATTTGTACTAACAATGTAGTCATTTCCTCAAACGTGAGAATTTGCTTACCGATTATTTTATATAAATGTGTTTTTACCGATTTTACATTGGATTCCCATAATCCTCCAAAATGCGGAGCCTGACTAGGATTGAACTTCCATTCGATGCCACGTGAAGATAATTCGCTACTAAGTTTCTGTTTAAATTCAACTTTGTTGACTAATCTATATATCTCGGCCAACTCAGTTTTGGCACCAATAAAATTAGTCCCTCTATCTGAATATATTGAGGCACAGTATCCTCTACGACTTATAAACCTTTTAAAGGCGCAAATGAAAATGTCGGTAGATAGATCTGAAACTAGTTCTAAATGCACTGCCTTTACTGAAAGACAAACAAATAAACAAATATAAGCCTTTGTCGTCCTAGCACCTCTATAACGACTCATTAGAACCTGAAGTGGACCTGCAAAATCCACACCTGTGTTTAGAAACGGTTTCGCTTCTCGCACTCTACATGCTGGAAGATTTCCCATTAATGGTGGATATACAATAGGTTTAAAACGAAAGCATAAATTACATTTGGAAATAACATTTCGCACAACGCCTCTTCCTGATAATATCCAATATTTCTGTCTCAACAGTGACAAAACTAAATTTGATCCAGTATGCAAGTTTTTTGCATGAACGTGTTTAATCAGTAAATTAACAAATTTATCCTTTTTAGGCAATAATAGCGGGTGTTTACTTTCAAAATCAAGTTTGGCGAAATGTAATCGTCCACCAACCCTCAATAAATCATCCTGAATGAATGGTTTGAGTTTACGAATGGATTTTATTCCACATCTATTTCCATCTTTTAGCGAAGTGATAACATCCGAAAAATGTACACGTTGTACAATTTTTATGAGCAAATTTTCTGCGAACGTAAGATCAGATGCTCCAATATACTGTTGAACAGGCAGCAGTTTGGCAAATCTATAAATCCATACTACAATTCTCAGTAACTTATACCAATCAGAACATCTCGAAATCAAGCAATATAAAGGATTAGCGGTGGGCTCAACAACAATTAATGAAATTACCCTTTGCTCTAAACACGTGTCGCTAGGTTTTATCATAGAAATTGGCCAGAAACCTCGATCCAATTTAAGCCATTTCGGTCCATTTAGCCATTCTTGGTTGGAGATAAAACTTATGGGATCGCATCCGCGAGAGAGCATATCTGCGATATTTTCGGTTCCCTCAATGTGAAACCACGAAGAAAGCGGAACCAACTCCTGTATTTTGGATACACGGTTGGCAACAAAGGTTTTCCAACGACTAGAAGGTGACATTATCCAACACAATGCAACTGTTGAATCTGACAATGCATATACCTCTTCAATTAATATACGTGGTTCTAATGCATGTATCACAAAATCAATCAACCTAGCTAACAAAAGAGCAGCACAGAGCTCTAACCTGGGAATAGATACATATTTCAAAGGTGATACTTTCGACTTGGCACAAACTAAATTCACCGAAATATTTTCTCCTGCGGCGCTACGCAAATATACCATAGCACCATAGGATGTTTCACAAGCATCTGCAAATCCAATGAGCATATACGAAGCATGTTTACAAGCTCCTAAGTGACGAGGCAAACTAAAATCTTTGAGTAAGTATAAGTTTGACTCAAACTTATTCCAAGCTTCTACAAACTTCGAAGGCGGTTCTTCATCCCAATCTAAATGATATGACCATAACTGTTTGATGAATAATTTAATCCTCAGTGTGACTGGTGCAATTAAACCACAAGGATCGAAAACTCTTGCCACAGTAGATAAGATATTTCGTTTCGTGCATTTTCTATTTGACAAACCAAACTTATAAGATAAATTATCTGAGCTTGGACTCCACTGCAAACCTAGGACGCTCAGTATTTCTGAAGGAAACTGAACATCTGTTTGCGATCGTAAATTTTCTGGAATGGTATCAAAGACCTCATTGTCATTGACCGCCCATTTTACCATTTCAAAACCTCCTGCCTTAAAGAGCGACACTATCTCCAAATAAATTCTCTTGGCTTCATCTACTGACTCCACACTACACAATAGATCGTCCATGTACATGCTATTACTAACAATATTAGAGGCTAGCGGATATACTTCAGCTTCATCGCGAGTTAATTGTTGAATAACTCTCAAAGCTAAATAGGGCGAGCTTTTAACACCAAAAGTAACTGTTGTAAGTTCAAAACAGGATAAATCTTCTTGATTTGAATCACGCCATAATATACGTTGAAACTTCTGATGATCTTCACATAATTTGATTTGCAGGTACATCTGTCTTATGTCTGCAGTTAACGCAATTTTGAATAATCTAAAATTGATGAACAAGCTTAATATATCGTGTTGAAGTCTGCACCCGTTAAACAATAAATCATTCAAGGAATACGAGCTATCAGATTTACAACTAGCATCCATAACTATACGAAGTGGAGTGGTGGTACTGTCCTTAAGTATTCCATCATGCGGAATAAAATAGCTATCTTCACTTATCCCATGTTCAATATTAACCTTTCTCAGAAACCCTTTTTGACAACAATCTTCAATGATTTTATTATAGGAAGCCTTAAACGAAGGATTCTGATCGAATTTGCGCTCTAATGCTAAATATCTCCTCAATGCTATAGGATATGAATTTCCTAACTTCGATGGAGATTCTTTGAACGGCAAACTAACTACATACCGGCCGTCACTTTCTCGGCGATAAGAATGTTTGAAGATTTCTTCACATTGAATATCTTCCGAATTCATTAAATTTTGCTTGGGAATTTCCTCTAACTCCCAAAATTTGTCTACTATATTATCTAGATTATCCTCAAAAACTACACTAAAACAACTAAACGTTTTGAGAGTACTATGAATAGGTACCTCTCCCATTATAACATACCCAAAAACGGTCTCCAATGCCGAAAGCTTAGAAGCTGGCTTTCTAATGGTTTTATTTCCCAATAAATAACCATAAAGTTGAGCGCCTATAATACCATCAATTGGTCCAGGTGAGAAAAATTCCTTATCCGCAAGTGGTAAGTTACAAAATTCAGAAGGAATATGTCTATCGATAGATGCACTTGGCAATGAATCTATAATTTCCTCTATCACTAATGCCTCAATTGGATAAACGCATGAAGGATCGACATTTGAACAAATAGTTAATTTAACTTGTCCCATAACTTCCTGCGATGAATTGCTAATACCGCTTATAACAGTTTTCTTCTTAACTATGTTCATATTAATTTTTATAACTAACGATTTTGTGAAAATATGGCGTTGACTGCCCGAATCTAGCAGTACTCGAGCTTTGTGCATTAAACCATTTTGACCAAGAATATTTACTACCGCCAGTACCCAACAAAAATTGTAACACGGTACTTCAGATCCTCTAATTTCATTGCGAGCTAAAACCGAACATAAACTGATTGCCTTGTCTGACGATTTCAACCTATCGTGCTGACCATTCGTATCAAGGAGATTTAAAGGTTTATCTGGTTTATTGGAATCAGAATTATGACTTGACTCTGTAATTTCGTCTTTATTAACAAGTGAAGTATAATTTGAATTATAAAAATGCAATAGGCTATGATGTCGCAATTGACAAGTTCTGCAATTCATTTACTATTACAAGATACCACTTTATGTCGACCTAAAAACAATTCAAGCACAGACGTTTTTCTTTAACCATTTTATAACGATTCATATGGGGACTTTTTCAAGAACTGTGAACACTCAATATTGTATGTAAGTTGCTATCGCATATATCACATTTATTTGGTGATATATTCGTACGTGTGTGTGCTTATAAATGTATGTGAGCCTTTTAATTCCATCGCGTTTGGCGTTATAGGTTTTACTAACTGAGAACTTCGACTAGAATATTTAACGGAAGACATACGAGTACAAATTTTAGCTCGTTCTTCAGCAAACGTGATAATATCTGAGTATGAAGGTAGAGAAGAATCCCTTCTATTATTTTCAAAAAGTCTTTTCGTTTCTGCGTCCAACTTTTTCAAAGCTAAATAAGAAAATAACAAATCTGCTAAGTAAGGTACATTCAGACCTTTCAACGCTCGGACCGAAATATCAAAATTGGAGATAAAACTATTCAATTGATCTGAACTATGTATTTCCAATGGTTTAAATTCGAAAATTTTGTCTTAATAAAAATTCGAAAACTGCCGCTTGTCTTGATATTTCTTTTCCAATGCTTCCCAGATAATTTTACAATTAGCACGTATCGGTGGTATTCCAGCGAAAACATCTAACGCCTTTGAATGAAGTTTGCCTACTAAATAATGTATTTTATCAACATCACTCAAGTCTTTATTGTTATGTAATAAATTAGCAAAACATTCGTCAAAAACTGGCCAATCCTGAATATAACCTCCAAACGTGGGTAACGATATTACAGGTGAACGAGGAAGAGATTTAACGGGAACGTTAGTAGAAGTAGCCTGAATAGCCGATGTAGAAGTAGCAGTAGAACCGTCCGAATTCTTACCGAAAACAACCCTGGCAATGTCTTTAATATGACAATACAGTTCATCAACCGCTTCTAATGCTGCGAAATCTAAGTTAGCATCCCTATTAATCTCTAGAGTCAATTCGTTTATTTGATTTACAATACTAATAAATTCTTGTTTAGTCTCCTCTAACGTTTCAAATCTTATTTTGAAATTTTTTAAATTAGCTCTAATATTCATTTTTTTTGACCATCATCGTAGAGTTTTTGCATTCTAGAAAACAAGAAGTTTTTCTTTCCTACAAGTAACTTCATTTTTAATTCTAGATTTTCATCCATTTTCTATAAGAATCAATCAATTATTTCTATGAATGTCAATGAACCACTATCTATCAGCTGATATTAACCAAATGTAAATCAGACTGAAAAAGTATTATTTCAGATATCTGAAATTTATCTATCTACTATATTGAAACGAATATATTTTCTAGTGATTGAAATAAACAATAATTCCAACTAAAAAACGAAGAGCTGTAACATGTGGCACGATAAGAGATCGATTTGTTTCTACACTATCCAATTCAATGCAACGATCGAAAATAATCTAATGAATAAGTTTAATAATCTTTGATTTATCAAATTTGTGCGAAAACCCAAATTAATAATAATCAACTAAAAAACTAAGAAACCGACTATCCGGCTCAAGGACCAAAAAATGTTTTGTACTGTATGAATGGACTGTATAGGAAAATATAATTTGGGTTTAATTTTATGAAATAACGGAAATTCAAAAACTAACTAAAACGATTGACTTACCACAGTTTTGGTGTCACAGCTACTTTCTACGTCAAACACGATTACCTGTAATATGATAGGAAAGCGGGAAGGAATCAAGGATACCGGTAAAACCAAACTAAGAATGTAACTACACAAACCGTGATACTTCATAAAACTTGAAGTCACAATTATTATTGTCTGCTATTTGATATATCCAAACTATATCCAAAACTATCAAAAATAACGCGAAAAACTCAACAGATCGATCTCGTACCGTTCTAATTGCGGTGTATATTCCTAATTAATTCTCGCTTCTCGGTTAACCGAATATACAACATCGCCACACGTGTGTTCTGATATCACCGGCATCAGAACTAAAATAATTTTTCTATACCAAACATATATAAAACATATATATATATATATATATATATAGATAGTATATATATATATTATATATACATACATATATATATATATAATATATATATTATAATATGATTATATATATATATATATATATATATATATATATATATATATATATATATATATATATATATATATATATATATATATATATATATATAGAGGAGAAGTGCCAAATATGGAATACCATTTTCATTTTGGCTTGTAATTTATGTTCTGTTTTTAAAACATTTCTAATTTCTCTTCAAATATATACTTTGACATGTTATCTTAGAGGTTTTATTATTAAAAATAAGAATATCTGTATAACGGGTGCACAAAAAAATAATATTTGAAAAGGAAGAATTTTGTACCTAATGTGGAATATGTACCTAATATAGTATATGCGATAATCCGAATATGGAATAGGGTAAGATGTTTACGGGTAGGCAAATAATGCAGTTAAAAATGAAGTAGCATATATTTTATGGCAACTTCATTTTATTCATGAACATAACATCAATTTATGAACATTCATGATTTAATTAACAAAAAAAAATATAGATTTATTTCAATATTCGATCAAAATAAAGTTAACAGCTAAAAAATAAAATAGAGATTCTTTATTTTTTTAAGTATTAGAAATCCTACTACTGAATGATAACGAAATACAACATATTGGCAAAACGAACTAATTGTTTTTGCAAAACTCACAAATAAAAATATCCGTTTCACATCCCGAACAATCGATATGGCACCACTCTTTGCACTCTAAATTTCGACAATGTGTATGGTGTCCGTTTAACACTAGCAACACAGGGTCGTTTTGTGATGGTTTGACCTTTTCAATGAAATGTTGGAACCACTGAGTGAAAATGTGGGTTTGAATCCACCCACTCGGGTGGCAAGCAATTTTCGAGCCAGGAGGAGCACCCTTTTCCAATAAAACATTGGTGTTTTTTCGAGGAAAAATTAGGAATGGTGAAACAAAACTTCCTTCTGCACTCATACACAAGACTGCTGTAACTAAAGAACCTCTTTCTGCGGATGTCAAGGCTCCTACCTGCTTCGTGCCCCTTAGTGCAATAACGTGTTGGACTTTGGACTGAACAATAGATAAACCAGTCTCATCCACGTTGAATACTCTATCAGCTGGATATTCGTATTTTTCAAATTCTGCCTCCAAAATATCGAAAAATTGGGCTACGCTTTCTTTATTGAAGCCTCTAGCTCTATGAATAGATGTTCCAGTTGGCTTTCTGACAGAAATTTTGTTCTTGTGTCGCTTCAGGAACAAATCCAACCATTTTCTTCCAGCGCTTTCATGATTTTTGGAAAACGGGTTTGACAATTTATTCAAGGTAACTAGCTGGTAAGCCATTCTTTTAACATCACTTCGTGTTAAACCATAAACATTTTTTTTCCATCAGAAGCAGATACTCTATCAATTGACCTTCTAACTGTGGTGGCAAAACTGCGGATCTTCCTAATTTTGTTTCAACAGCATCGGATGGTGCTGTATCTTTCTTTGTTGATAGACGGAATAATGTAGTGCGAGGAACATTAAATGTATCTGCTGCTTTTTTGTACCCCATCTCGTGACTTCGCACTGCTTCGATTGCACGAACCATATCAGGTTTACTCCATTTTTTACGACCCATTGTGGAGTATTTCAGTACAAAATTTTTGCATATTTCTTTATTAAGTTCCTCAAAAAGAGGGTATATACCTAATATGGAATATTCCATAATAGAAACAGCGTACTATTCCATATAAGGTACCTGGCCATCTTTGTTTTCGTAGACCAAACTCACGTGTTTACAACAAGCTAACCTTAGATTTCTACATCAGAAACTCAAGTTATATAAAAATACAAAATACAATCGGAGATTCCTGTGTTTATTCTAACTAGGTGTAACAAAATTTCAAATACATACCTTAAAAAACTTACGATGTCGCCTTAAAACAAATTGCACTACAAAAAAACAACGCTTAGATTGGATGGTTTATGAACGACTGCTAGATGTCATATCTAAATGTAAGTACGTATGCGTGATCTTGTTCCGGGGTTGCCACTCTTGGTTCGTTCCATTTCAGGGTATTCCATATAAGGAACATATTCCATATATGGCGCATTTCCTCTATATATATATTATATATATTTATATATATATATATATATATATATATATATATATATATATATATATATATATATATATATATATATATATAGTTCTGAACTGTGATAATGATCGTACTCGAGTATTTATTTTTATGATAAGGGATGTCGATCAAAAGTAAAGAAAGTCAATTTACACTTTTTTTATTCCATATGTCTAGCTAAGTTTGTTTCTTCTTCAGGACTGTCTGCAATTGGGAACATACAAAAGTTACAAAAATATATCTAAATTAATTTAAAATATTAACCTACGGAACGTGTTAAGAGTTTCCTTTTCTTTGGTTTCCTTTCATTTAAATATAAAATATATAGTAGTATAAAATTGACCATTTTCATATGACGTCACGCGATTTCGGCCATTTTGCCTGGAGGACAAACAAAACATTGTTATGCAAACAGTTGTGCTGAACTGTCATTTAAGTTCCATAACTTTTTGAGTTGTTTGTCGAATTTAAAGTTTTTTTCTGATTATTTCATTATTGTTGGAGTTTATTAGAGAAAATGCCATCGTTTTGTGCCGTGGTTAATAATTGTGGTATGAGAGGAAACCGAGACAAAGTGAGATTTTATAGAATCTCTGCTGTCCTCAAGAATGCTGGTGATTATTCAAATGCTGTATCACGAGAAAGGCAAGAGAGATGGATTAAAGCATTGAAAAGGGGACCTGGTAGTGAAAATCAATTGAAATATGCACGAGTCTGTTCTAAACATTTTATAACAGGTAAGTTTACTTGAATAAGTGAAAAAAGATGAACTCTTTATTTAAAATATTTTTCAGGGACTCCTGCATAGTTATTGGATAAAGACAACCCTGACTGGATTCCAACCCAAAATATGGGGTACACAATTGCCAATCCTGTTGGTAAAACTCAAGTCAACAGGTTTAAACGTTCGGTTAAACGAAAAAAGCAAGTAGAGCAGGTATCTAGTGATTTTGCTGTAATTGTTATATGACAGCAAATTAGGACCTTCATGAAAGTATATTTATTTTTTCTGGAGGTACAATATGAAGATATAGACATATCATATAGATATAGACAGTCCACATTGCCAGCTTTGAGGTACACGCTTCTTCATCCTTAGACTGAGAGTGGGTGTGAAGGAGAAACACAATTGGTGCTATATGACTGCACACTTCTCCTAAGCCTGCCATAAAACTGCAATGTCCACTGGAAATACTACCGTCAGTTAGGATAATAACCCATGAATTCAGAGGTTTTTCCTAAAGACTTTGTGAATGTTTCACCTGAAATATGAGGTTTACTTTTAGTTATAACAATTAAGAACACTGATTAGTATGAGAATAAACCTAATGAATATCATTAAAACACATCTTACCTTGCCAATAACTACAAAAGCTGTTTTGTTCACTCTTTTCCCATAAATTTCTTGGACTAGTCCTGCTTCATACAATTTGAAACCTTGCAAGCTTTTATATGCTTTCATTTGCTGTCCAGTATAAAAACTGTGGGTGAGGATAAAATAATTAACCATATCGATGATGGATATTACTGGAATTGATGACAATGATATCAAATCTTGAGAGCTGGACTCCAAGAGATAGGGGTCTATATCATCAATAATTTTGATTTTCTGATCGTAGCGGCTCTTAATATCGGCAGGAAGTGATTGATAATATAAGTACCTCTTTCCATTTTCAATATAAATTTATGATTCAAAATTTTTTAATACTTTTACATTCAATAAACGTAAACAAACAACTCAGAACACTGATAGTCGTAAATGGTTATATTTACAACTGTTTGTCCTCCAGCCAACATGGCGGACCTGTCAAAATCACGTGTTTGAAAATGGTCAATTCAACACGATACCATAACCTCCAAATCAAACACAAATGTCAAAGAACAAATACAATTTACGCAGATATCAATTGTCAATCATAGAGTCAATATTCAGTCCTGGTGTCCCATCTCCTTCACTATTCATCAACTGGTCCATCGTAGAATTTCTTTCCAAAGTTTGTTTGTGATAATATAAATGTATAGATGTTACTTAAGTTTTCTACGTCTGATTTTTTATTTATAGGATTTGTTTGTTTTTGTATATGAATCATCTCCAGAATTAGTCTTTTTTTTGTATTACCTTCAATATCCAATATCTTCACATTGTTGAAGTCTACAGTATGGTTCAAAACGTTTGCATGCATAGCCAAAGCACAACGAGTATTGTACTTCCCCATGTCACTCTTATGCAATGCCAATCTATTTTTCAACAATTGAGAATGTTGTCCGACGTACGTACATTCACATTCTCCGCATTGAACTTGGTATACAACATTTGATTGTTGTTCCTTTGGTATGGGGTCTTTAAGTTTTGAATAGAGTGATGCAATCGATTTTTTATTATATGTTACTATCTTTAAGTGTTTTTCTCCAGAAAGTATTTTCTTGATTTTTCCAGTTAATTCTTTTATGTTAGGGAGACTGCAGTATATTATGTTTTTTCTTGAGTCTATTCTCTGTTCATTATTCGTTAATACATTCGGTTTTACCGTAGGCGAGTATAAAAGTTTATTAATCATCTTCACAGGATATGAATTTTCTATTGAAAGTGTCCGAAATTTGTTTAAGTTTTTTCTAATAAATTCTGGATGACAAATATTTGTAATCCTGTTTTTCATTTCTTTAATAAAATTGATTTTTATAGTGATAGGATGGTCAGACAGATAGTGGATGAATTTATCGGAAGATGTGTCCTTCCTGTACCAATCCAACTTTATTGTGTTTTCATTTCTACAAACACGAGTATCCAAAAATGGCACTGACTGGTTTTCATCTTCCTCTTCTAAGGTAAATTTGAGGTGTGTGTCAAATTCATTAAAAATTTTTAATATGGTTTTCATTTCGTTGTTAGGTACTGCAAGAATGAGGTCGTCCACAAATTTTTTTATGAAAGCAATTATCACAGTTCACAATATATATATATATATATATATATATATATATATATATATATATATATATATATATATATATATACTATATATTATATATAATCTCTCTTGATAATTATTAGCAATAACAGGCTGTATATAATTTTTTGCTTTACTTGTTTAATATTTTCCCAACTAATTTTCTTTTTTAATATCAATTTACTCTTTCTAAGATCTCTCGGATGGAATTAATCGCCTCCGTGGCAAAGTTTGACCAAATCTCCCATACCGGAGAGTTCAAACAATAAACCACAAATAAGTGATTTTCTTTCCATAACAGAGGATTTTATTTATTAAACTATTTTCATCTCCCAAATTTTTCATCCAATACTTAGCTACGCCGTTCTGATGAGGACCAAAGAGTCCGAAGCACGTGTCAACGGCTGCTTCCATATAAACGTTCTATGCCGATAATTCTGCTCTACTTTTTTAATATTTTCCCGTGACTAATTTCTTTCTGTTAAATAAATAGTACCCTATTATTATTATTTTCGAACATTACATAGGTAAAGTTTTCTGTAGTTTCCCTTACCTTCTGATGATAACAATTTTGAATGTTAATATTAGACTGAAAGAATTTTTAACAAGACAGATCAATATTCAATTTTATCAAGTCAATAAATGTCAAAGAATTTTCAATTTTGTTCAAAAATTTTGAATAACTATGAATGTCATAGTGAAACGTCAATTTATTAATTAAATCGAGTTTTTTAAGATTCAACCAGCCTGTTATTGCTAATAATTATCAAGAGATTAAAAATAAATCACAGGCAACAACAATTCGAATAAATATATATATATATATATGTATACGAGGACTTCTCTAACATCAACTCAATCCACAAACCAAGTTCCAACTGCGTAAAACCTCAAAAATCACGAAAGGACATGAGATCTTTATATAAAGATGACAGCGGTAAGAGAAGATAATTTATGCCCTAAAACGCCCTTCTCTAACACCAACTTGATCAACGTCTAATGTCCAATGCAATTTGAGGTTTTGGGTGTTTCTTTAACTCCAATATATAATTAATGTCTATATTTTGTATCGTCAGTTGAGTTAAATTTTGACTGTATGTGATACATACTTAATGATTCAAAATAAACTGAAAGGAACATAATATGAAAAATATTAATAACCGTTTGATTGTCAGTAGGTTTTCATTTCAGCAAAAATAATATGATAAGTTATGTTATTTTAACGAAGTAAGTGGATAACAAAGAGTTCTTCGTTTTCGTGTTGTCTCTCTCAAAATTGTACGATCTTACTCACAATAGGAACGTTTTCACTGAACTTCGGAATATATTAGTTAATTTGTGAAACAATAGAATTTGTAGTGCTTTATTCGAAGACTACAAATCAGTCAATGCATTTCATTTGATGAGAGTATTGGAAAGAAGCAATAAAAAAATATCAAGTATGATGGCTATATAAAATCCACCAATATTAAGTTCCTACGGTTTTATTTATTTATTGGCGACGAAGAAAAAGTGAAACATGGCTTTAAACACTTAGCAAGATTCCATATAGTGAAGGAGCACCGTAATCTAAATTACCACATTCACATAAATAAATAATCCACATTCTTCAACCGACAGTTACAGAATACCAGAAAAATTTGATTAAGGATCTATGCTCATCGAAGAACGAAAGAAAAAGAAGTCAAGTTTGTAGTATGTCTATAGACAGCAGACCAGAGAAATCGTCGCCAGATGCGATGCTAAGTTGCTCACGCAGATTTCATTACTGTGCCGACCGACCGTCTAGAGGTTAGCTATAACTTGTGGGGTTACCTTCCAGCATATCAGGACTTATCTCGCCTTTGTTTTCTTGTCAACATAATTTTTGTTGCGAATGCATAAACAAAATATTTATATTGTCCCCGCGCGATTGCTTTTTTGCGCGAGTGTTTGCAGACCGATCTTTTTTTCTTCCAAGAATTTAATTTTGCTCCTTAGCAGTTGGTATATAAAACTTAAGTCGTGATTGAGTTATTGCAACCATAATTTACTTTTTGACAGTGTCTGATGTAGTCACTACGTACCTCTACTAGTCATTCATGAACGTTTATTGCTCAATGCAAAAGATGGGATCGAAGCCAGATTTGGATGAGATCTGTATGATTCTCTTTCGTTTATTTAGTTTATTTTTATATTATTTTAGAAATAATTTCAACGATTACTATTATTCAATCTATCAAGCAGCATTTCGACACAAGTTGGCTTGATCTGATAAAACTTAATACAAAAATTTTGGTACCACAGTTTATACTAGATCTGCGAGGCAGTAGGTTCTTGCAATGTTGATCTGAGTTATTCATTTAATGATTTGTACGTGGACTGTTTTTTCTGCGATTATTCTCTCGTGTCTTGTCCGATTATTACCCCGAGGCGAAGCTAAAGGGGTTATAGTCTCACGACAAAAAGTTGGTAAGTGGCCCGATTTTAAAAATTCCAACGGATATCGATAAAGCACATGTGATTTCATTAGGGAATTTGAATTACCACTTTTTCCCAACAAAGAATGAAAAAATATAGCGTTTTTACCCCTAAGTGAAGCTAAATTCTCACTACAAAAAGTTGGGATCTGGTCCGATTTCAAAAATTCCAACGGATATCGATAAAATACATATGATTTCATCAGATAAGTTTTGTTCCCAATTTTTTCCCAACGAAGAATAAAAAATTATAGCGTTTTTTAAATTAGGCATTACGACATGCGCATGCGCCAAGGTCGATATGTACGAAGTCCTACAAAACATGCGTCGAAGTGCTCTGTGTGCCACGGTAACCAAGCGACGTTGATAGCTTAAGCTTGATTCTGCGTCTGTGTCTGCTTCCCATCCATAGAGATATCTTATCAATTTGATTCATAATTTGCAGCAAAATGAGCTGGGATAGGATATTCAAATTCGACAGTCAAACAATGAATTTTTTTGCTAAATTTTCACGGATTTTATTCGTAATATCGACTTATTAATACATTTATTGCCATTTTCCTTCATTTCATTCGTAAAATCGACTTTCATTGTTATTTAATTTATATAATAGGTACATTCAAAAAATATTGACGACATGCACATGCGCCGAGGGGTTTTATCATTCCTAGTGCTACGCAGTAGGGTCTCCTTCATTTTTTATTTTCTGTTTTTGTAAATTTCGCATGGTCAACATAATTTTGGCTCCAAAATTCTGTAATTATCGACGATGGTCATTGAGAAATCTGAATTTGAAACTTTTTTACGGTGATTATTCCTCCGTGGAATGGAAAAGGAAACACACGTGTTTCATTCCTCTCTGAAGTATGTGTCAGGGAGGCGGGCAGCTTGAGTTTGGTATTAACTCCTTCAGCCAGATCAGAGGATACACTTGTATGTACAAGTGCTTAAGGATAGGTGAGACGGAATATTTATGGAACATAGGATGTGTGGGCAGGGTTCAGAGGATTCATACTGGCCCAGCATTCGCCTTATAAGTTTGCAAGCAGTGACTTACATTACCATGAAAAAAAATCATGGCAGACCAGTCGGCCCCGGGGTTTGAAGAGTTTGAACCCGAGACCCCGAAATACTAGCCAGCGTACGAGGGAGGTCTCGGGTTTAAACCCGGGTGCCGACTGGTCTGCCATGAGTATTTTTCAGAGGTTTCTTCATGGTGGAATAATTTGTTTTTATATATAGAGCCTATGTTCCATCATCATTGTCTATGATTGTGTAAATAATCTTCTCAATCGGTCAAGCCATTTAGGAGGAGGAAGGTAACATCCAAAATTCGCAAGTATAGTATTAGTAGCCTTAACGGGAATCATTCTTCGTCTGACTCAGCTAAATAGATTTCAGCAAGGGAAACTATTACAATAAGAAATTGAATAGTGAGGTAATTATTCTAGAGAACTTGGACAAATTAGATCAATTATGGAATATATTCAACAATTATTCATGTCTATTTGTTCATTGAATAAGTTGTGCATTTCTAGGGATTCCCATTAGTTCAATTAAATTTCTCTACATTCCTTATATAAACTATGGACATATGTATTGAATGTATAATTCTCATCTAATAAATAATTGGCATAATTAGAATCTCTCTTATTGTTTTCAACAGCACTAATGTTCTTTGATTCCGATATACATTTTTTGTATCCTTACTCGGAGTAGTACCTATTTCATAATGAAACTGATTTGTGGGAGGCAAGTACGTTTGACCTACCTAGAGTGTTAAGTGAATGCTTACCTCCCTAGAGCATCAACTTAAATACAGTTGGATTGCTCAAATAATATTTTAAAAAAATTTTGTATTTGAGTAAACCGTAGTGTCAAAGCTATAATTCACAAGCCGCGACTAGTCTCTTAACAAGTCTCAGACTAATTTGTCAGCACTCGATGCCACTCGATGGAAAACTACCTAATCGACTGTTAAGTATTACTTTCCTCCCTTGTACATTGAATAACTGTTGTAATAATTACCACATTCAAGTTCAAAACAGTTCTTCTGGAATATTTGTATGGGTAGTTGTTTTTCAGGAAAACTCTCTCTTCATGTCGATTTTCTTATTGAGGGGGAAATCTGTTGATCATTAAGTCATGGACGAAGAGATCCCCTCAAGGGGGATCAAGTGACTCCTATTTTGTAAAGGTAAGTATTCAAATTTGCTTTCAACACATTTTGCCGTTGAAATGAATGGAGAAAACCTGTTGGAAGTGTCGGTAGAATATATCGAAAGAAAAAGTTTGCAAACTTCCAAACAGAAACTAAATGTTTTTTCCATATTTTCCTGAACATTTTGTTACATTTCACTTGTTATTTCATCATATGGTACTAGTCGGTAGTGCAGACGACTAGTTGGTAGTGGAGATATAAATTCCATTTTCAGAATAATACTTTTCAAATGTCTCCATTAGAAAGAGTCTAATAGTGTTAAATCTGGCGGTCTTGAAGGTCATCACATGAAACTTCCTCTATCAATTGAGGGGAAATACTAATCCACTAATCACGTACAGGGACTTCATAGTGTGGTATAACATCATTCTTTTCAAAAAATACATCATTTTCTTGTGTCTAATCCTTGTATTCAAAAATTTCGAAGCTAGATGAGATCTTCTAACTCAGACTTCAGACATTCACAAAAATTGTTCATCAATATAAACTGTCAGGTGTTGATATAGGTTGAGTCTTAAGTTAATTTTGGATATTATCATTAATTGTTTTAATGAAGTGATTAACGAAAATTCAGTAGGTAGGTACCAATTTTTTCAGTTCACAGTGACTCTATGTCGCAAATTTTGCACTGTTCTAGGATACATAATACATTTTGATGAAAATAAATTCTGGAATCTTGTCCACAAAATTCAATTTTTGCAGTAAGTTTCGAGAAGAAAAAGTGAAAGGGGAAATATTTTTACTGCATACAAATTGAGATATATTCCCATTTATAACTTTTACATTCTTCACTCGTTCAATGTTCAATTGGTAATAAATTAATAAGTCATGCAATTGTGATCAAATGGATTATGCATAATAATCAATTCACTTAACACACATATTCACTTCTTATGGTGACGTTGAACTTGATCGTGTAGCATTTGCATTAAATAAGAATAAATTTGCTCGCAAATGAACCATGTACGATTACTTATGCATTCAGTAATTGATTTGTTTACATTTTTTTCCCGTTTTTATATGACATCAGATGCATATTGAATAATGAATTGGATAGGTAAATGAAGGTTCTATGTTCTTCGGAGTTCAATTCATGGCGAAAAAATTGGAAGAATAACTTCATTACGATAACTGGGATAAAAAGTATTCTGATTACTGACTAAGTGTCTATTTGAAGAATCAAAAGTTCGATTGTTTCATTTAATGAATTTTTCAATTTTGCATGTTGTTCAAACCATTAAGACAGAAATGAAGATTTTGCATTTTTGAAATGTAGGTGAAATGGTGGTTTATATTTATATACTTTGTTGCTATAAAAGGCTGTTTTTTGACTAATTTGGATGTTCGGTTATTGAAGGAACCGCAGTTTGATTCGAATTTGTGTATATATATATATATATATATTTATATATATATATATATATATATATAAATAAATATATATCAAATAAAATATATATATATATATATATATATATATATATATATATATATATATATATATAATATATATAAATATATATATATATATATATATATATATATATATATATATATATATATATATATATATATATATATATATATATATATATATATTCATTAAACGATATTTGAAAAATGAAATGGCTAATTTTTTTCGGTCTTCATATTCTGATTTTTGTGAAATATTATATTTTTTAATAGTTTTTGGAATTGTTGGGATACTCTGCTCACATAAGGTAATGGGGCAATGAATTTTGTTATATTGAGTTGTGAAATTTTTGTACCTACTCGATGTTTAAAAATGTTGTCGAATATTTCCTTTGGGTAATTATTTTGTCTTAGACCATTTCCTGCCTTTTCTATTACGCTTATTATAAACTATGGATCTGAAAGCTGAATTATTCCGCCTGCAAATCTAATAACTATTAATTTTTTCAGGCTGATGGGATGGTAAGCACAAGTTTGAATATTAAAACATCTACAACAGAACATTACAATGTTGTGACAGGTAGATGTTTATATTTTTACATTAGCCTCAACTTCGGTAGTATAACTGTGTTTAGCATTTGATTTTTTCTTTATGACAATATATATATATATATATATATATATATATATATATATATATATATATATATATATATATATATATTTATATATATATATATATATATATATATATATATATATATATATATTTACTCGGTCCGAGATCTCGCGGATGGCAATAATCGCTTCCGTGGCAATGTTTGACCAAATCTCCCAAACCGGAGAGTTCAAACAGAAAGCCGCAAATGTATGATTGTCTTCCGTAGCAGAGGATTTCTTTTGTTGTTGCTGTTTTCATCTTCAAGTTTTTCATCCCATGCTTGGCTACGCCGTTCTAATGAGGACCAAAGAGTCCGAAACACGTGTCAACGGCTGCTTCCATATAAGCGGGCTATAGGTACCAACAATTCTGCTCTACTTGTATATATATATATATATATATATATATATATATATATATATATATATATATATATATATATATATATATATATATATATATATATATAATCCTTTGATAATTATTAGCAATAACAGGCTTGTTGAATCTCAAAACACTCGATTTTATTGAAAAGTTGACGTTTCGCCACGACATTCGTGGCTTTATCAAAACTTTTGAAAAAATTGAAATTTCTTTGACATTTATTGAATTGAAAAAATTTGAATAGAAAAAGACTACTATGTCTTACTAAAATTTTTTTCGGCTGTGGCCGTTCTTTGTTATTTATTACGTGCTATTCAGTCTAATATTAACATTCAAATCTGTTATTATTAGATGGTAAGGGAAACCACAGAAACCTTTACCCACGTAATGTTCGAAATAGGTTCAAATTATTTTGATTTTGAAATGTCAAAGAATAGGGTACTATTTATCTTGTTTTCAAAAATTTCTCATTGCGGCTGTGGCCGTCTTCAGTTATTAATTACGTGCTATTTAGTCCAATATCAACAGACAGGTTCGTTGATATTAGATGGGAAGGGAACCACAGAAACCTTCACCCACGTAATGTACGTAATAAATAACAAAGAACGGCCACAGCCGAAAAAAATTTTAGTAAGACATAGTAGTCTTTTTCTATTCAAATTTTTTCAATTCAATAAATGTCAAAGAAAGGACCCCGCACATTTAGTTAGAAAAAATGACGACAGCTAAATTCGCTAAATTTTGGATATATTATAGATACTGGCCAGCTATGAAACATATCAATTTTAAATTCTGTTCCCACGACTGGTTTGGGATATAGAGTGGTCCAAATGTCAATGTCTCGATAAACCATCTTTACAGTTTTAGAAAATGCTGTTAACATACAGACTTTCCGTGAAATGCGATAACCTCAGTGGGAAGCTATAGCTTGACGATGTTCACTTATATAACTCAAAATTTAGTCCGACATATACAGGCTGTTTACTCGATGAGTTTGTGTACTTGGTCTCAACTTCGACAATTATGTTTCAAAAGGCTTTATTTCTCACTTAATTATAACAAAGGATACCCGAAATAGTAGACGGAAAGTACAACTCTCTACCATGTACAATTTAGAAAGAATGATGGTCTAATTTGACATCACCGAATTTTTCTTCTTTATATTTTGTACAGGGATTATTTGAGAGGTACTGGAAAAATAAATGAGTTCATTGCCAAATCGAATTTTCAAAAAACAGGCCACATTCATGTTAAAACTAAAGTTCATATACCGTATGTTCGTTTCCTAATGTCGAAAAATGAGAGTGTATCTAATGATTCTAATGGGACTGATTGGATTTCAGCGAGACAAGTAAGAATAGTACTTATATTCAGTTTGTATTGTTCAGGGCGGTTTGGAATCGTTTCTTCCAGATCCATAGACTCACTTTTCAAGATACAGGTACAGTGAAATACGTTCTTTGACCATAAGTCTAGTATCTTGAATGAATAATTATTTTCACATTTGAATATCAATTGAAATCGCGTTGTTTACCGAATCTATAATTTTAGTAAAAGGATATTTCACGTGCGGGAGCATACCAGAATAACCAAGGTACCACAACACCATTGCCACATGAGCACATGTTCCGAGTGTTCTTGGACCTGATTTACAGGTACAGTAGTACCCCGACACCGACTCTCGGTCTTCATTATTTTGAATCCATTGCTGATACTTTGTAACATTTTTATATCTCGAAAATAGTCTCAAACTAACAAGGTTAATATCGAGATGAGCTTCATCAATTTCTAAATTAATATCTTGATCACCTCAAGATGAAAAATAATTAATACATTTTTATCTACGAGGTATGCCTGTAAAAATGAACATACGGTATAAAAACGTCAGTTTCAACATGATATGTACTTTTTATAGACTATTCGACTTACTTACTCTCTAGTACCTCACAAATAAAAAGTTTTCAAGTAATAAAGAAAAAAAATTCTGTGATTTTAACTTTTGGACCACTTTTTTTTTCTAAACTATACATGGTAGGAAGCTGTATTTTGTTTCACTGTTTTAGATATCGTCTGTTATCAATGAAGCTAGAAATAGAGTTTTTTGGCATAAAACTGTCGAAGTTGAAGCCGCATACACAAACTCATCCAGTAAACAGCCTGTATATGCCGGGCTCATTTTCAAGTTATTTGGATGGCTTCCTTCAAAGAACGGTTTTTTAATGAAGTTATCATATAACAGTAAAAATTTGTAGGTTAACATCATTTTCTGAAATTATGAATATGATTTTTTTGGACATATATATTTGGACCACTCTATATCCTAAACCAGTCGTGGGAACAGAATTTAAAATCGATATGTTGTGTAGGTAGCCAGTATCTATAATATATCCAAAAATTAACGAATTTAGCTGTCGTTATTTTTTCTAACTAAATGTGCGGGGTCCTTTCAATTTTTTCAAAAGTTTTGATAAAGCCACGAATGTCGTGGCGAAACGTCAACTTTTTAATAAAATCGAGTTTTTTGAGATTCAACAAGCCTGTTATTGCTAATAATTATCAAACGATTAGAAATAGTTCACAGGCAACAATAATTGAAATGAATAATTATATATATATATATATATATATATATATATATATATATATATATATATATATATATATATATATATATATATATATATATATATATATATATATATATATATATATATATATATATATATATATATACGTGTGTGTGTGTATTGTGTGTATGTGTTTATACCAAAGTACAACATGTAAACAGAATTATATATTATTGGTTAACATTTTGATGTGAAAGCTCTTTAAATAAGGTTTAATTTATATGTACCTATGAGACATATATATATATATATATATATATCCTCTTTGTTACATTGAAGTTCAGTCATAATGGTTTGAATTTCAATATAGGTACTTATGGAATTTATTAAAAATTTCAGAAGAGACTTTCTCACGTTGTCGTTTTTAGCAGAATATATTCAAATGTTCTTTGGTTAGATATGCAATACGACAAAAATTCAACTGTGAATATCTTCAGGTTATCTGTTTTCGAAATTAAAATACCTTCATGCAATTAACCATGACACCCCCAATGTTTTGTCAGACCATTTGGTCGGCTATGGTTTCCGATACAAACGACGTTCCAAAAAGAAAATGAATACCACCGACTTCAACGCGTTCTGTTATTTTATACCGTAATTATAATACAATTAAGTGAGTTTTTTAATGTCACTGGCGTATAAGCACCGAGAAAGCCACCTCGCCATAAATTAGCCTCAATTATTTATTGCTCCTTTGTATTTTCAAAATTACAGCTGGTTAGCAGTTGCGAAGCGGGCCCCGCACTGGTGACATGTGTCTCGCCTTGTCGCCTTTTCGAGTCCCAAACCGAGCCGGTCGTCATGGCAAGAAATGAAAGTCCCAAATATATTAAGATGTGATAAAAAAATGGAAAAAGCTCTCGAACATTCCATGAATGCAATATTCCTACTCGATGAATATTTCATATTTATCATCACACTAATAATATATATATATATATATATATATATATATATATATATATATATATATAATATATATATATATATATATATATATATATATTAATATTATATATATATATATATATATATATATATATATATATATATATATATATATATATATATATATATATATATATATATAAATATATAAATATATATATATATATATATATATATAAATATATATTTATATATATATAAATATAATATATATAGTATATAAATGTATATATATATATATATATATATATATATAATATATATATATATATAAATATATATATATATATATATATATATATATATATATATATATATATAATTATATATATATATATATATATATATATATATATATATATATTATATATATATATATATATATTATATATATATATATATATATATATATATATATATAATATATATATATATATATATATATATATATATATATATATATATATATATATATATATATATATATATATATTTATATATATATATATATTTATATATATATATATATATATATATATATATATATATATATATATGACTTGCACTTGCCTAGTTCTGTGATGTAATTAAAGTTACCCGGATTGGACTGTTGTACCGTACATATTAAATAGTTGAAGTTGAAGATATTGATAGATATTGTAGATGGAATTAATGTTTATTTGTATTGATGTATTATGACATCAGGAAATATTTTCTTATATATATATATATATATATATATATATATATATATATATATACAGGGTGTCGCACCGGGAACTGAATCGATCGATATAGATCAAAGTACGGATCAGAAAATTTTGAGAATTTAGATGATTACTAACACCCTATATATTTTAGGGTTTTCGAAAAGAACATAAAATTCTGAGTCGAAAATGTGAAATAACCTTATGCCTAAACCTAGCCGTTTCAGAGATATTTGACATTTTATAGAAAATTTGATAGGTGCAACGGTTTACAAGAACCGGTATAACTTTCTTCCTGTAAAAGATACTCATTTGCTTCTTGTCACATGAAAAGAACACAAGAAGAACTACGTTCTACAACTGAAATAAATTCAATAATATCATACCAAGTGTTCCGTTTTTTGCGTTACATTTCGTCAACTTCGAACCGTGAAAACTTGTTTAGGTCAAATGGAACACCCTGTATTTTTTTACGTCAAGTTGTGTAAAATTGAATTCCCTTTGTTCTGATACTAGCATTGTGGGGGTTAAGGTAACAAATTTTTGAAATATTGGTGATTTTATTAGAAATTCATGAATAGTTGTAATCATTTCATCAAAATAGCCATGATTAGAAATAATCAGTCATTATCTAATGTCAAAAAACGCCAGCACGTTTAAATTATACCCACGAAGACTTTTTAAATTTGTTTATTATTTATGGAGAATGTAATAAAGTAATATCAAGAACTTGCAGCACATTTGCTACTCGATATTCAGAAAAACGAAAAATAACACTAACACTGTAACATTCGTATTAATCGATTTGAAGATATGGCATGAACTAATATAGCAGAGATAAGATCAATTTGAAATATCATTTCATTTTAAGTTAATAAATGCTCAAAATTCCGCCCTCGAACCTCGACACATTTTTCGCACCTTCGGATTAGTTCCTCATGGGTAGCTCTTCTAATTGAATCCTGTGATATGTTTTGAAAGGCATTTCTTACTCTCTGCATACAATCTTCAATGGTTGTTAATGGACTCTCATAAACTTTTTTTTAATAGTTCCCCAAATAAAATATATATGACTTTATTACATTCTCCATAAATAATGAACAAATTTAAAAAGTCTTCGTGGGTATAATTTAAACGTGCTGGCATTGTTTGACATAAGATGATGACTGATTGTTTCTAATCATGGCTATTTTGATGAAATGATTACAACAATTCATGAATTTCTAATAAAATCAGAAATAATTCAAAAAGTTGTAACCTTAACCCCCACAATACTAATATCAGAACAAAGGGAATTCAATGTTACACAACTTGACGTAAAAAAATACAGGGTGTTCTATTTGACCTAAATAAGTTTTTGCGGTTCGAAGTTGACGAAATGTAACGCAAAAAACGGAACACTTGGTATAATATTATTGAATTTATTTCAGAACGTAGTTCTTCTTGTGTTCTTTTCATGTGACAAGAAGCAAATGAGTATCTTTTACAGGAAGAAAGTTATACCGGTTCTTGTAAACCGTTGCACCTGTCAAATTTTCTATAAAATGTCAAATATCTCTGAAACGGCTAGGTTTAGGCATAAGCTATGTTCCACATTTTCGACTCAGAATTTTATGCTTTTTTCGAAAACCCTAAAATATATAGGGTGTTCCATTTGAAATAAGCAAGTTGGTATCGACTTCCGGTATAAGCGGAAGTGCCACCTACTTGTAAATATTTTGGTAGGATTGGCCACACCGACATTAGTAATCATCTAAATTTTTAAAATTTTCTGATCTGTACTTTGTTCTATATCGATCGATTCTGTTTCCGGTACGACACCCTGTATATATATATAATATATTATATATATATATTTGTTCAAATAATAATAAAAAATATTTTAACTGGAAAGTCTTTCGATCAAAATATGACGGTTTATCCTCAATCATTTAGAGGTAATATGATTCTAGAAATAATTTGAAAAAGCTTTTCGATATTCAACTATTTCTTAAATTGTTTGTAAATCGTATTAATAAAACTGAAAAAATCAAATAGTTTTATGAACATTTTAAATGCAATCCTGTCAAAAAAAAAACATTGATTAATTTCAATTATATCTGAACATAATGAACATATTGTTACAGAGAAATTATGAGTTATTTAATAGAGATTACTAGACAATTGAAAATTTGTACTAAAATGACAATTGTACAAATTGTACACCAGTATTTTAGAATTCAGGTAGCGTCAATCTCCCCCTTGTCCTTATCATGCTCCTCTGGAAGTAGCTAGAAAATTTTATTCATAACAGTTTTCAGTACGGTTCTGTCTTGAGTACCTACTCTTGCTGTATTATAGGGACATAATAAAGTTTGAAGTATGTACTGGGCACAAATCACATTTTTGAATAAAACATTCTGTTGGCAATAGGTACGTGATATATTCTCAATCTATATTATTGGATTGAATCTTCATATACTGAGTCCAAGATTTTGCAGTTATAATAATTTCAATTATTAATGCAAAACTGACTGTCTAATGTTTCCATCGTGTGTGGCGTAGTCGAATTTTTTTGACACTCTCCTTTGAAAGATAAATGGGGATTCTATATCATGGAGTGTCATGAAACTAGCTCTGTTGGAGGGTTGACTTGATTATTCAACAAATTTTCAAATGAATTTATCAGTTTATAATTATCCTCACCATATATATAGACATCAGAAAGAATAACTCCGGTCGTGATACATCAAATAGGATAATGGGTTAAACGGATGAAATAAAGGCTAATCAAGTGTACTTATATTATTTGTCAACGTTTCGGCTTCTATTTAAGCCTTCATCAGGACTCTACAATAATTATACAATTACTTCAATCAATAGCAACGAAAAGGTCTCAAGACACAGGACTTACCGAATGTTTGAGGTTATAAAATAAGCTAAGATCTTCAACAACGGAAAAAACACAAAACTAATGTGACAAACCATAAAATTATTAAACTGTACTACATTATATAAAATTATTTAAAATAAGGTAAAAGTGATTTTTGAGAACTATTACGAATTCTACCCACACAACATCGTGGTACCAAGAGAATGACAGCAGTTACAGAATGCTCAACAAACAAGTTGACAACTTCAGTTATAAAATTAAAATTGAAGTGACACAAAAATTTTCTTCTTCTTACTATCCTGACCTTAATAATCAACCAATAGAATTTTCATTGTGATTGGTGACGTCATACGCTATTAAAAAGGAATAAATATTAATTTTCTCTATATATTTCCTCGAATTCATTGAATCCGGGCAACGTTCAATATGATACATCTCCAAAAATGATCTCTTATCCAAATTACTCTCAAATTCTAAAATTTTTGCAGAACCATAGTCCATGTTATGGTCTGTAGCTCTGCAATGTTCTGCTAGTGCACAGACTTTCTTTGGGTTCTTTATATCACTCTTGTGTTGGCTAATTCTCTTTTTTAGTTGTTGAGACGTCTGACCAATATATGATAATTCACATACCTGACAAGGAATGCTATACACCACACCACTAAGTTTATCTTTATCAATTCTGTCTTTCACTGATGAGAACAACAATTTAACACTAAATTGATTCTTAATTGCAAATCTAAGATCATCACTCTTCAGTAACATTACCAATTTTTTTGTAACATCAGGAATTGAAGGAATTGATGCATATTTCCTTGCAATGAGTTCACCAATACCCGTAACATTGTCAGGCCTCAATCCGTCCACGATCTGAGGACGTTGTGCTGTATTGTATAAAAGTCTATTGAGTAAAATACGTGGATAGCCATTATCGAATAATAACTGATATAATTTTTTTATATTGCCAGCAACTAGTGATCTATGCGAAATCCTGGAAACCCTCTCTTTCATACCCAAAATTAAATTAATTTTTTGTTTTAATGGATGACTCGATAGATAGTTCAAATATCTGCCAGAACTCATTGGTTTCCTATACCAATCGACGATTATTATATTTTATACAGTTCTCATAACCTTTGTATCAAGGAACGGGACAGCATTATCTGTTTCCTCTTCAATAGTGAACTTAATATGTTCATTATACTCGTTGAACTTGTTCAGTGTATATTCAACTTGGTCCTGAGGAACTGCACAGATTATGTCATCAACATATTTCTTAATGAATGGGATATTGAAAGAAAGGGTCTCCAATATCCTGTCAAGAACAAAGTCCATCACAATTCTAGCAACAATAGGGCTTAAATTCGAGCCCATAGGCGACCCAAATACTTGACCATAAAACCTATTATCAAACAAAAAATAATTTGAGGAAAACAAAAACCGGACAATAATGATAAACTCACTCTTAGGAATTGCAGTGTGTAATGATATAGAATGCCAATCATGTTCAATGCATTCTACTGCCAATTCAACTGGTATGTTACTGTAAAGTGATATAACATCCAAACTAATCATTACATAACATTGTGGCAACTGAAATTCATTGATAAAGGAAACAAACTCAAACGAGTCTTTGACATAATACCTATTATTGATGTTATCGACAGATTTAGTAAGAACATCAGCTACAAATATTGAGAGTTTCGACGTAGGGGTATTAATACATGAAATAATAGGTCTAAGAGCAATAACTGGTTTATGGATTTTTGGTAACCCATAGAACCTGGCAGGTATGCTATTATAGTTATATAACTTTTTTCCTTGATTATCAGGAATATACTTGTTTTTAACCAAATTTTTAATAAGCTGATTTGCTTTATTTTGTAATGTAAGTGTAGGATCCCTCAACAGTAATTTGTAATAGTTTTGGTCACACAATAGTTTTGAACATGATTGGAATTCTATATCATTACACACTGCAATTCCTAAGAGTGAGTTTATCATTATTGTCCGGTTTTTGTTTTCCTCAAATTATTTTTTGTTTGATAATTGGTATTATGGTCAAGTATTTGGGTCGCCTATGGGCTCGAATTTAAGCCCTATTGTTGCTAGAATTGTGATGGACTTTGTTCTTGACAGGATATTGGAGACCCTTTCTTTCAATATCCCATTCATTAAGAAATATGTTGATGACATAATCTGTGCAGTTCCTCAGGACCAAGTTGAATATACACTGAACAAGTTCAACGATTATAATGAACATATTAAGTTCACTATTGAAGAGGAAACAGATCATGCTGTCCCGTTCCTTGATACAAAGGTTATGAGAACTGTAGAGAATAAAATAATCGTCGATTGGTATAGGAAACCAATGAGTTCTGGCAGATATTTGAACTATCTATCAAGTCATCCATTAAAACAAAAAATTAATTTAATTTTGGGTATGAAGGAGAGGGTTTCCAGGATTTCGCATAGATCACTAGTTGCTGGCAATTTGAAAAAATTATATCAGTTATTATTCGATAATGGCTATCCACGTATTTTACTCAATAGACTTTTATACAATACAGCACAACGTCCTCAGATCGTGGACGGATTGAGGCCTGACAATGTTACGGGTATTGGTGAACTCATTACAAGGAAATATGCATCAATTCCTTCAATTCCTGATGTTACAAAGCAATTGGTAATGTTACTGAAGAGTGATGATCTTAGATTTGCAATTAAGAATCAATTTAGTGTTAAATTGTTGTTCTCATCAGTGAAAGACAGAATTGATAAAGATAAACTTAGTGGTGTGGTGTATAGCATTCCTTGTCAGGTATGTGAATTATCATATATTGGTCAGACGTCTCAACAACTAAAAAAGAGAATTAGCCAACACAAGAGTGATATAAAGAACCCAAAGAAAGTCTGTGCACTAGCAGAACATTGCAGAGCTACAGACCATAACATGGACTATGGTTCTGCAAAAATTTCAGAATTTGAGAGTAATTTGGATAAGAGATCATTTTTGGAGATGTATCATATAAAACGTTGCCCGGATTCAATGAATTCGAGGAAAGATATAGAGAAAATTAGTAATATTTATTCCTTTTTAATAGCGTATGACGTCACCAATAACAATGAAAGTTCTATTGGTTGATTATTAAGGTCAGGATAGTAAGAAGAAGAACATTTTTTTGTCACTTTAATTTTAATTTTATAACTGAAGTTGTCAACTTGTTTGTTGAGCATTCTGTAATTGCTGTTATTCTCTTGGTACCACGATGTTGTGTGGGTAGAATTCGTGATAGTTCTCACAAATCACTTTTATCTTATTTTAAATAATTTTATATAATGTAGTACAGTTTAATAATTTTATGGCTTGTCACATTAGTTTTGTGTTTTTTCTGTTGTTGAAGATGTTAGCTTATTTTATAACCTCAAACATTCGGTAAGTCCTGTGTCTTGAGACCTTTTCGTTGCTATCGATTGAACTAATTGTATAATTATTGTAGAGTCCTGATGAAGGCTTAAATAGAAGCCGAAACGTTGACAAAGAATATAAGAAGTACACTTGATTAGCCTTTATTTCATCCGTTTAACCCATTATCCTATTTGATATATATATATATATATATATATATAAATATATATATATATATATATATTATATATATGTATATACATATATATATGTATATATATATAATATATATATATATATATATATATATATATATATATATATATATATATATATATATATATATATATATATTGGTGTATATATATATATATATATATATATATATATGTATATATAGTATATATATATATATATATATTATATATATATATATATATATATATATATAATATATATATATATATATATATATTGGTGTATATATATATATACAGGGCTATTCAAATTCGAGTATATGCATGGGGGATTTCGATAACGGTAAGAGATAGAGCGATGGTTAAATGGGGGCAAAGTAGCATATTTCAGAGGTCAGTTATATGGATGAAAAAAATCTAATCTAGCTCCTTTAGTTATGGAGTTATATAGGGAAAAAATCGAAAAATTTTGAAATCCTTTTTTTTGCCTATATCTTTTTATTTAATGAATTGTTTTCAAAAACAATTGTCACTTTGCCATTGCCACTTTTTGTAGGCTATCTAAATATCTGAATCAAAAATTAATATACAGGGTGTCGTATAAATAGAGCCACCCTCAACTTTCAATTTTCAAATACGGACCTGTATTTTTTTATTGCATTTTTTTGAATGCCAAGAGTCATGTTATATATTTACGTAGTATTTCTATCTGAATTTACAGAGTGTTCTGGAAATATTGAACTATTACCAATAAATTTCAACATTTTTTTAAAACTTCAGCTCTAATTAAAAAATATCATAGGTTAAGGTATATAGAATGCCGAGGATTTGGAAAGATAATCAACATTATTCGACGAAGAATGTCTTCTTCAAGAATTCATCCATCCACATTTCGGTTCAAGCAACCCATGATCAAATGTACGAAAATGCGAAATTCTTCCCTAGTACGTGTATGGAATATAATCATTGCCCAAACAGAAAAAACGTTCGATTGGCAATCTTTATATTACATACACCAATTTTGGAAATATTTTCATTGATACTTCACTTTCCGAACTACCTACATTTTTCAGCAAATTCATGGGCATTATGTTGCTTATAATACAACAATTATGATTAAACTATTTGAATTCTCATAGTATGCTTTGGAAATAAATATTTAGTTCGCCTCACTTGTCATTATTTTGACCAGTTTTCTTGGAAATTATCGTTGGTATTTAATGAAAAATCTGATAGTACTGAAAATGGGTTTCCCCATAGAGCAGAAAAGAGATATGATTAAAGTTTTCTACAGAAATAATAGGAGCATTCGTCTTTCCGCTTGACATTTTCCTTATGGGGTACACTAAAAAATAGAATATATCAAAACGAAATTGAAAATAAAGAAGATTTAAGAATTAAAATCATGAACGCTTTCGCATCACTACGCCGAAGAGATATTTTCAGAGAGCGAATAATAACTTAAAAAAACGACTCCGTAAATGTCTGAAACGAGAAGATCGTCAATTCAAACATTTATTTCGATTATGATTACTTATAATGACTTATTTCAATTCTAGATAATAACTAAACATGTTCTTGTGCGATAAGTTATAAAATATAAAAACCTATATGATCAATAATATGTGTCAATGTGATCAATAATGTTTGTGACAGATTATGTTTGTGAGTTCTCAGCAGAATACATACAACAGATCTTCCTCATACCTACTGAGGTAAATCGACATTGGAATCAATAATTATTCTACCAATGCTACATTATGGTAAAGAAATAACATGTCTCTCGGGAATGTCGATTTTATTCTATTGTTATTCCGAACAAGTAGTGAGACTAGATAATCTGGAAATTCTGAAATTCATTTTTCTTAAGGAATCAATTTGTCTGATTCACCTCTCATTCTCTGATATTAATTAATTAGAGTTGTTATGGAATTAAAATGTGATGAGATATCACTAGTATCAGTTCAATATTCCCAAAACACTTTATGATTAATATAAAAATATAACGCCAATATGAAACATACCTATATAGGTAGTTCGAAAAGTGAGTAACAATGAAATATTTCCAAATTGGTGTCTGGAGTATGAAGATTTCTATTGGAAGATTATTTTGTTTGGGCATTGATTATATGCACATACATGTACGTACTAGGAAGAATTTCACATTTTCGTACATTGATCATGGGTTGCATGAACTGAAATGTGGTTGAATTCTTGAAGAAGACATTCTTCGTCGAATAATGTTAATTATCTTCCAAATCCTAGCCATTTTATACCTTATTCTATGATATTTTTTTATTTAGAGCTGCAATTTTTAAAAAATGTTTAAATTTTACTGGTAATAGTTCAATATTTCCAGAACACTCTGTAATTTAGATGAAAATGCTACGTCAATATAAAACATGACTCTTGGCATTCAAAAAAATGCAATAAAAAATACAGGTCCGTATTTGAAAATTGAAAGTTGATGGTGGCCCAATTTATACGACACCCTGTATATAATTTCTATTCAGATATTTAGATAGCCTACAAAAAGTGGCAATGGCAAAGTGATAACTGTTTTGAAAACAACTCATTAAATAAAAAGATATAGGCAAAAAAAGGATTTCGAAATTTTCGATTTTTCCTATATAACTCCAGAACTAAAGGAGCTAGATCAGATTTTTTGTATTCATATATCTGACCTCTGAAATATGCTACTTTGCCCCCATTCAACCATCGCTCTACCTCTTACCGTTATCGAAATCCCCATGCATATCCTCGCAATTGAATAGCCCCTTATATATCAATATATATATATATATATATATATATATATATATATATATATATATATATATATATATTATATATATATATATATGTATATATATATATATATATATATATATATATATATATAATATATATATAACTCTTGATAATTATTAGCAATAACAGGCTGATTGAATCTTAAAAAACTCGATTTTATTAAAAAGTTGACGTTTCACTACGATATTCGTAATTGAAATTTCTTTGACATTTATTGATTTGAAAAAAATAGAATAGAACAGGGCAGCTTTGTATATGCTATTCAGTCTAATATTAATATTCAAAATTGTTTTATCATTAGATGGTAAGGGAAACCAAAGAAACCTTTACCTACGTAATGTTTGAAAATAATAATAATAGGGTACTATTTATCTAACAACAAAGAAATTAGTATGGGAAAACATTAAAGAAGTGGAGTAGAATTATCGGTATAGCACGCTTATATGGAAGCAGCCGTTGACACGTGTTTCGGACTCTTTGGTCCTCATCAGAACGGCGTAGCCAAGTATTGGATTGAAAATTTGAAGATGAAAATAGTACAACAAACAAAATCCTCTGATACGGAAGATAATCACACAATTGTGGTTTATTGTTTGAACTCTCCGGTATGGGAGATTTGGTCAAACTTTGCCACGGAGGCGATTAATGCTATCCGCGAGATCTAAGAACGAGTAAATAAACAATAACATTTGTTATTTTTTTTTTATTGTTTATTTACTCGTTCTTAGATCTCGCGGATAGCATTAATCGCCTCCGTGGTAAAGTTTGACCAAATCTCCCATACCGGAGAGTTCAAACAATAAACCACAATTGTGTGATTATCTTCCGTATCAGAGGATTTTGTTTGTTGTACTATTTTCATCTTCAAATTTTCAATCCAATACTTGGCTACGCCGTTCTGATGAGGACCAAAGAGTCCGAAACACGTGTCAACGGCTGCTTCCATATAAGCGTGCTATACCGATAATTCTACTCCACTTCTTTAATGTTTTCCCATACTAATTTCTTTGTTGTTAGATAAATAGTACCCTATTATTATTATTTTCAAACATTACGTAGGTAAAGGTTTCTTTGGTTTCCCTTACCATCTAATGATAACAATTTTGAATATTAATATTAGACTGAATAGCATATACAAAGCTGCCCTGTTCTATTCAATTTTTTCAAATCAATAAATGTCAAAGAAATTTCAATTACGAATATCGTAGTGAAACGTCAACTTTTTAATAAAATCGAGTTTTTTAAGATTCAATCAGCCTGTTATTGCTAATAATTATCAAGAGATTAAAAATAGATCACAGGCAACAACAATTCGAATAAATAATTATATATATATATATATATATATATATATATATATATATATATATATATATATATATATATATATATATATGCATATACTTACTTATTTATCTTCTATTAGTAACAACAAGGGCTATTTATGTTTGAAAAATTATTTTATGATAAGTTAACGATTGATTGTGCAAAACGACTGTGAGATTTATAAACTTTAAAAACATTGAAGACACACGTCTTGTGCAGCAGAGGCAGAGTAACCATCTATGAAGCAGGAGTGGTGGGTTCGAATCCTGGGATAGGTATGGATGTTTGTGTGTGTCTATGAGTTTCAGTGGTTTAAACAATTTGAATAGTTGGGTAACGTATATTGTTTAGTGGCCCATTGGCCGTTCGGAACTTGCATTAAGCTGTAGGTCCCTAGTCAGTTAAAAAAAACAATGAAAACAGACAACTAAGTTTCCTTCATCTTTTTGTTGCAGTGATCTTCTTCAGTTTCTAATTACGTGCTATTCAGTAAGTATTATTTGAGTAATCAGGTCTGTTGATATCAGATGGAAATGGAAACCACAGAAATCCTTACCTTTAGAAAGACATTACTCCCAAATTCGACTAGGATTATTATTACACCAATTCCAGGAAAAGTAATTATTGTAGTCATCATGATTGGAGGTTGGTTTGATATTCATAAGTTGAGCACGGTGTTTGAAGAGTATTTGATAATCTTTGTAGATTTATTGTGTGTGGACTTAGAAGTCAGTCAATTGGAGATAAGGTTAGTTAGTTGAGTAGATGATATTGAAGAAGTTTGGTTGTGCTTGAGTTCGTTGAGTGTTAATTTGAATATGTAATTTTATCACTGCGAACTTTCAAAGATTGATAATTAGCTGCGTCCTAGTTTCAGTCGAATATGCTTAGTCTGGCCCGCTCATATAAGATAGTTAGTGAAAGCACAAACAAATTTGAAGAACATCTTTTCTACGTGGATGAGGTTCTCTGTTGTTTCTTCTACTATCTGATTTAAATAGCACGTAACTATCAAAATATAGCAACACCCATTGTTTTATGAATAGAATTTTCTGCACAGCAATTGTCGAATAAAAAAAGACGAGAGGTGTGAGACACCCGGTTGGAACGAAGTTCCTTTCACTGTATATTTTTATGTATTAAATATCATCTTGATTTTTTTCAAGTTATGAAAATAACAATATATATTATTAATATATATTATTAATTATTATAAAAATAATAACTAATTATGAACTTAATCTGGTTCGTGTAAGTAGGATATTATATCTTTGCGATTGAATTTCAATTGTATTGTATCTTGTTTATTTTGAAATTGCCATTTTTTTGTAAGAATGAAAATGAAGAATATTAAAATATTTATTTTCTTCAATCATTCATTCTGATACCTGATTATCACTTCACGAATAGATAGTAAATTAGTTTGAAAATTATAATCAATTTTTTACTTCAGAATCATACGTAATGTATAATCAGTATAATAATTTGATATGATATTTATGTCTTCATATTTGTATAGAGTACCTATTCACAACATTGGTACTTACCCACCTATTAAATCATTATCACATTTCACTGCTAAAATAAGAAAAATACGATTATTCGAATACAGCTGACGCGCATGCAGAGCACCACTGTCGTGATAGTCGTGTTGTATACAGTTGCTAACTTAGCGTTAATTCGCAAAGAGTCTAGAGTGTGACGTGCGATAAGGTACTTCAATCTAATTATCATAGTTTCCTCTCAATATTGGAGAAAAATACAAAGAGGTGATCCCTCGATATTCTCAGTCATTTCAAAAATTGAACTGAAATTATCAGACCGAATGATTTATATATTCTCAGATTTCAAATGTTTGGACATCAGTATTTACGTTCCAATTTTTAATTTCCATCTTCTATGGCTGTCGTCAACTAACCAGTTTCATTTCCGGCCCTGAGATCGAAATGGATGGAGAATTATGCATATATAAATGCTGAACCTCGAGGCATATGATCGTCTTAGAATTTTATTCTCTTTATATAAAAAAATCTAATTTCGAGGTGTCAAAGAAAAGCCATTTCCTATTTTCCGCGCCGTCCAGTCTATATGCATATAGATATGTTCAGAGTCGACCAAATAGTTGTTCGAATTGAATCTTTTGAATTTCGTTTGAAAATTTCGTTTATCTAGATATTGATTCTCTTCTTGGATCTGATTGAGATATTAGTATGTGAACACAATTTATTTTCTAGAATATACCCTCCTATTTTTTGGATATTCTGAATTCATTATATCTAATGATAGAAATGATTCTTTATCTTTTGCTATCATAAATCACTTTTATGAGCGGATATATGTGAATTTACTTTGTGTCATTCATGCATTTTCAACCGAAAATCAGAACATTATTAGACATTTATTGGTATAAAAAATGCGTGAGAAGCAAAGCTCCGTTACTAAGCTCGTATTTTCTAACCGGTGGAAAAAATGACGAAAGTTAAGGACAATAGTTGAAACTGCCAAAGGATGCTACCCAACTCAATTCACGTACCAAATTTCAATCCTGTAACTCAATCCTCTCTAAAGCTGTGGAGGTGCGTTATATCAAAACCACAAATCTTTTTTCAAAGAAAGTAGCAGTAAGAGATTACACATAATACCTCCACAAAACCGTTTTCTAACATCAACTTAATTCACTTCAATCCTCTAACTCAATTTGGTTGAGCTCTTGGGCTCAAAAATTCTTCAAAAATCGGCGTTTTTAGCTTAATACACCGTACAGAGGGCTCTAGATTCATAATAATTTTCCATTTATTTTTTCATAGGTTTGAAGAATGTATATTTATATATACAAACATATATATGTATGTATATAATATATATATATATATATATATATATATATATATATATATATATATATATATATATTTATATTTATATATATATATATATATATATATATATATATATATATATATATATATATATATATATATATATATATATATATTTATTTATTTAATGCGAACAGGCAGGTACAAAGATACCCACAAGAGTATCCATAAACTACAAAGCATATTACTCTAGTAATTAAAAAGCTACTCCAAAAAAAAAACAAAGAGCAGTAAGTATTACTAAAAGTAACATGAATTAGAAATTAAAAATTAAAAATCAGAATTCAGAAGTCACCCCTGTGCCTCTTCAATGCACTTTTTATCCCAGAAAGGGACATTGAGAAAAAATCAACATTATTCTGTATTTTATTACTAAAACGATTTATACGGCAGAGGGGCGAATTCTGTGCCGAATAAGTATTTCTTAGCGGTAGGCGAATCAACTCACCAGCCCTTAGAGACCTATGGGGAACATTCATAAATATATATATATATATATAATATATATATATATATATATATATATATATTTATATAATAATATATATATATATATATATATATATATATAATATATATATATATATAAAATATATATATATATATATATATATATATATATATATATATATATATATATATATATATATATATATATGACATCGAATAAACCTCAAATATCTTGGCTCAGGAGGAATGAAATGGATTTGAAAACCATTTCCGCACCTCATATTTGACTTTCAAAAAAATAGATTGGGAAAATATTACTAAATATTACGAAGAAAAAAAATATACTTCGATTTCGATTACTAGACTATCATCAGGAAAAGTTATAATTGGATTGAAAACATATATACCTCTCAGTGAGATGTACCTAGTAGAATAATAGAATAATAGATAATTCGGTGCAATGACTTCGGATAAGAAGAAGTAATAAAAAACTCTATCGCAGCGACCTGCATTGGAAGAGCAGGTTTTCATAACGTATCCAGTTTACAAAATATATTCATTAAATTATTTTTTTTTCCAAATTAAAAAAAAATGCGCCATCTAATGTGTAAACAATATTTATTTTCTCTCCAAGGGATCAACCCCTCAAGCAATTCGTATCAAAACCAATCACATCCAAAGTATCATACGAAACTACGTACTTACAAACTTGCAACCCTATTTCTTTAAAATTTCGCCCTCAATCGTGTAAACAAGACTTATTTCCTCCTCCGGGGCCAACCCTCCAACCAATTCATATAAAAATGAATAGCATCCAAGATATCGTACGAAACTACCTACCTACAACAACCCTATGGTACCAAAATTGCGCCTTCTATCGTGTAAATAAGATTTATTTCCTTGGGGGGTCAACCACCCAACCAATTTGCAATAAAACCTATCCCATTCAATATATCATACGGAACTACCTACTCACAAACTTTCAATCCTATTGCTCCAAAATTACGCCCTTCATCATGTTAACAAGATTTATTTCTTTCCCCAGGGGGCCAACCCCCAACCAATTTGAACCAAAACCAATCCCATGCAAGATATCTTTCGAAAATACCTACCTACAAACTTTTAACCCTATTACTTCAAAATTGTGACCTTTATCATGTAAAGAAGATTTATTTCTTCTCCCAGGGGTCAACCCCCAACAAATTCAAACCAAAACCAATCCCATTCAAGAAATCATACAGAACTACCTAGGCACAAACTTTCAACCCTATTGCTATAAAATTGCGCCCTCTGTTGTGTGAACAAGATTTGTTTCTCCCCTGGGGGGTCAACTCTCTAACCAATTCGAACCAAAACTGATCACATCCAAGCTATCATAGGAGACTTCCTATTCACAATTTTTCAACCCTATTGTTCCAAAATTTCGCCCTTTATCGTGTAAACAAGATTTATTTTCTTCTCAGGGGGTGAACCCCATAACAAATTGGAACCAAAACTAATCCCGTCCAAGATATCATACGAAACTACTTATTTCCAAAGTTTCAACACTATTGCTTCAAAATTGCGCCCTTCTTCGTTTAAACAAGATTTATTTCTTCCCCCGGGGAGTCAACCCCTCAATCAATTCGAACCAAAACTAATCCCATTCAAGATATCATACAAAACTACCTAGTTACAAACTTTCAACCCTATTGCTTCAAAATTGCGACCTTAATCGTGTAAACAAGATTTTTCCCCCAACCCCTTAACCAATTCCAACCAAAAACAATCCCATCCAAGATATCATACGAAACTACCTATTTACAAATTTTCAATCCTATTGCTTCAAAATTGCGCCCGTTATCGTGTAAACAACGCTAAAATACATAAGCTGTCACATACATACATACAAACATATATATATATATATATATATATATATATATATATATATATATATATATATATATATAAATATATATATATATATATATATATATATATGTATATAAATATATATAACAGAATTTGACATTTATAATTGGAAAATTGAGAACATTTGTATTGAAAGAAATTTCTTTTGGTTTTATTGATTGGAGGGAATGTGATTATCAGGTTTTTGATATCCAGAGCAATTCATTCATTTTCTAAATTCATTAATTTCCATTTGAAAAAAATGTTGGGTTGAAATAATATACAATTTATTTAGATAGAGTTGAAATAATTTCAATGACGTTAAGGTTATGAAACTTTAGTAAGTATTCAACACTTATCAAAGGTTCATTATTGAACCAAAATTTTTTTTTTCAATATAGGCAATATCGAAACTATCAAATTTGTTTTCCATTTATATTTTATGATTTGAATAGGTAAAATATACAATTTTTTTTTATGGGTATGTACGAATTTTTGTGTTCAGTTATGTTTAAATAATGTTCAATATTTTGTTCAGAAAAATCATTTTCATTCGTGCTACCTGCACGAAAAGAGCAATATGAATTTGGAGTTCAAAGAATATTTCAATTTCATCATAATGATCATTTCCCAATGCATTGTCAAACACTACAATAGATTTCATAACCCCAAGAGTTGTATCTGAAGTTCAAAAATTCGTACTAGGTTTTCAATCATGAAATTTCCTGTCACAAAACAATCATTTTCAAGTACTCATGCATGTTAAGTCTTTGCAAGATTCTTTGAACAGATGAATATTTTATACCCAAATCTTCTTCAGCACTTTTTATCGATGACTCGGGAAATGCGTCAAAATATGCTATATTAATTTCGTTGTATTCGGAAGTTACGGGCCGAGGTGAATTTCTTGGTGCTTTTAATGTTGATTCAAACGTTCTGAAATTGTTCTGAATTCGTATAAATTTCTTGAGGTTCATTGGCGGTAGATTCGGATAAATTTCATTGAACTTTCTACATGTCTTTCTGATAATTTTATCACACTGTTCAAAAATAATAAACACATTCATAAGAACTTCGTTTAAATAGTTTTGTTCCATCGTTTCTGAAGGTATTTGCAACTTATGAGGTAACGAAAATGTCGATATTATAAGTAGATTGTCACAACGTTACTGTCAAATAGTAATCATGACATGCTTAGCAAATACCGAATGGGGATACCATGTTCAAGGAAAATTATCACAAATAAGTGCTCATAAGTCCGAAACTTGACTAGTTAGGTATAGGTATGATATACATAGATAAAAAGGAAATTCCAAATTTTTCGAATTTTTAATAATATACAGGGTATTCCATTTGAAATAATCAACTTTCACCAACTTTTTCAAGAAAACGAAATAACTGTATTTTTTTACCACCCTGTATTGAAGTAACGGAGATAAGGCTGATGTGTAGGAAGCCCCCAAGTATCACCAAACTCCAACCGAAATTTCGATATAGTAAGTATTTCTCAACTCGAAGATATCCGCGTTTTTAGGGGTCTTGATTTCAGAAGAAAAAAAAACGGTAACAGATAGGTATAGGGAAATATTATGAAAAGTTGTTCGTAAATTGTTGGAAATTCCAAAAATAATATTATATACAGGCTGTATATAATATCAATATATTGAAAATCAAAGTTGCTACTACTTTCTAATAGAAGTGGGAACACAGCATTACCAAACATATTTTTGTTGGGTAGAGAATGTTCGCTTATGCTCTGCATTGAATTTTCAAAGTGATCCGTTGTATGAACGTCTAATGGGCCCTCCACCCTGAATCACCCTATATATATATATATATATATATATATATATATATATATATATATATATATATATATATATATGATGATTCATGGTGTAAATAACAAACCACACTACGACACAGAAGATATGTAGTCTGTTCCCTGACCATGGTTTGTTTGAGACATTTATCTAAACCTCATTGACTGAACACGTTGTTATATTTTGGATTTAAAAAAAATATAAAAATAGAAGAAGGAATTGATACATTTAATAATAAACTTTGAATGTCGTTTCTTTGTTTTCAGGTAGGTTAAGGATATTTATGTTGAACTGTGTAATTATTATTATTTGTAAATAAGTACTGAAATAAAACTTCTTTGTTTTCAGAGCAACGTCACACTTTTATTTTATTTAATATATATATATATATATATATATATATATATATATATATATATATATATATATATATATATATATATATATATATATATGATGTGTGTGTGAGTGTGTAAGTCAAAATAAGGACTCATATTATTAATATCAAAGTGTATGGAACTTTGGAAAAAGTCAATAAAAACGCTGTTCGTAGCTATAAGATTTTGAAATTAGAATTTTAAGGAGACAGTTGCATTCTCACACGTTTGTCTTTTTTCTATGATATTGATTTTCGCGCTGCAATGTGCAATAAGTGGAACGTATCAATTTCTGAAATGATTCTCTTTTAAAGAATATTTATGACCCGGAAAATATTGTGATTCATATTTGGACGAGCAACATCCATCTGAGCGGTTGTGTAGATCGCTACGCTGTTATATGTATGGAAATGAGAAATTGATGAAAGGCCAACAGGATTTATATCTATCGGATGCACCATATCATACTTTGATACGACGCTCGACGTGGAATTGGAGGTTGTCTACTCAAAATATTCATTTATATATATATATATATATATATATATATATATATATATATATATATATATATATATATATATATATATATATATATATATATATATATAATTATATTTTACACGATACTCACAAAAATATTGAAAGATAGAAATATTTAAAATTTATTCCAAAACTCAAAATTTATCTAACATATATATATATATATATATATATATATATATATATATATATATATATATATATATATATATAATAAGAAAAAATTGAGTGTTACCGTGTAAATTGAATTTAGAAAAAATATATGAGTTCTTGGCAAATTGAAGGGCCACCTAATGTGTAAGTTGTTATAACTGTGTTTTAAATATTTTTTTCATTTCATATTTATATTGTAGAGTCCTAAGGAAGGATATATATCATTATACGAAATATAGACATGATTAACAAATTGTTTGTGTCTTCATACTAGTTGGCCCTTTGATTTGCCGAGAACTCATATATTCTTTCTTAACATACATACATATATATATATATATATATATATATATATATATATATATATATATATATATATATATATATATATATATATATATATATATATATATTATTGTAAATAAAACTTTACAGTTTTTGATTTTCACTATATTTCGTTAACATGACAATTGTTTCGCCAAACACAGTGGCTTCTTCAGATGTATAATATATACTAGCTTTTACAATGGCTGAAGAAGTCACTGTGTTTGGCGAAACAATTGTCATGTTGCGAAAATATAGTGAAAATCAAAAACTGTGAAGTTCTATTCACAATATTATAATGGACTTTCATCAAGTATTGGCCCAATCAATTAGTTAAATAATATATATATATATATATATATATATATATATATATATATATATATATATATATATATATTATATATATATATATATATATATATATATATATATATATATATATATATATATATATATATATATATATATATTATATATATATATATATATATATATATATATATATATATATTTGTTTATATTTCTTTGTGAATAGAAAACATACTTGGCAGCAGAATTCCGTCTCTGAGGTCGTATTTTCCCCCATTTTCGATTTTTTTCTACATGCAAATTCTTAAACATTCAAGTCAATTTGGAGGGAATCACGAGATATAATCTTGAATACCTGTAAAAACGAATTATATTATTTCTAAATAATAATTCAATAATTCGTGGTTTGTAAAAAATATTTGAAATCACCAAATAAAACCTGCCTAACATTAACCTAATTTACATAAAATTTTTTAGCTTTTCAACTGAATTAGGAGAGGCTGCAGAGATGCGCTGCTCAAAAATCCTCAATAACTCTGGAAAATTCCAAAAGTCATTTTGGAGGGAATCACGAGATACAATCTTGAATACCTGTAAAAACGAATTATATTATTTCTACATGATATTTGGTGGTTTGTAAAAAATATTTGAAATCACCAAATAAAACCTGCCTAACATTAACCTAATTTACATAAAATTTTTTAGCTTTTCAACTGAATTAGGAGAGGCTGCAGAGATGCGCTGCTCAAAAATCCTCAATAACTCTGGAAAATTCCAACAAAAAAATTGCAGCGATGAATATTATCAAACTGAACTCATATTTTGTAATAACCTAATAAAAACTATATCCGCGTATCAAATTTCACCTGTTAATTCAATCAGCAAAAGTAGCAGAGGTGGGCAAAATTTCAAAACATACGAGAATACATGAAATCTCTAAATTAAACAGGCAGTAATTGAGGAAAATAGTTGAATACACTACGGAGTATCTCCTCAACATTTATTCAATCCACGTAAGAAATCAATTTGGATTAACCGAGGATATGCTCAAAGATTACGAAAAAACAAGGAATCCCTACATGAAAATTGCGGCGATTAGAGAAAAAAGTGTACCGTCAAAACGCGCTTCTCCTAAGCATCAATCAACTCAACCTACGTACAAATTTTCAAACCTTGAACTCAATTTCAAAATTTTGCTACTGATCAGAAAAATTTTAATATTGAAATATTTTATCCATCTTCAGATTACAATTGATTTTCAAAGAGACAATTACTTTATTCTATTTTAACTTAATAATTTATTTCATGAAAAGAAAGCAATTATGGACTTGACGATATTTCAATTTTTTTTTAATTTGAATGTGTTGAATTGTTGTAGGTAGCACTTTTTTTAATTAAAATTTTTTTGGCTTAGGATTATTTGTCAAACTTAATATTTATTTTGAATTTTTTATAACAGAATGCAGTAGTTGGTATACTGGAAAACAGTTGTAGTTTACCTAACCCAAATTGAAGCTTCAGAATTACAAAATACACATTTCTGAAGTAATATAATACTAAATAAAATTTTTTTCCGTCAACCACTAGATAAAAGCTTACTTTAACGTACACGAAATTGATCATTAATGACCCATTTTAATGTACAATTTCTACTATAATGATGTATGATTCTCATGGGCAACCAAACACAGAAGTATTCAGCACGGTATAGTTGAATTATTCTGTGTCTGTACTGTCATTCCACAGAGAAAAGGAAATCATAATTCAAATCGAAAAATTTTATGCAATAATCGTTCGAAAGTAATTAACACTTCCACCAGTTCCACATATTCCTTATCGGATATTTTAGGTAATGTGAACTATTCAGAATGTCACATGTCTATATTCCATCTATGAATTTCTCAAATTGTTCTATTGGGAGCATGAATATAAATATATCGAAATGAATAAGAAATTTATATTGTGTCAAATGTATCTGTTATGCAAAATAAAAATTCATTTCAATCAAGAATTTATACTCAATTCATGATGAGGTCGACGGAAAAATCTTGTAATAAACTCGTTTATTAATGTAGCGATTAATGGTTGAGATATTTCAACGCGCGAGCGGAGCGAGCGCGTTAATAGTTCGAGATAGTTAATAAACTAGTTTATTAAATAACTATTACTTAACATGCAACCTCAAATGTGAAAATGTTCCTTAGCGTTTCCTCTATGTTTTAATTAATAAATTTTTTTTCGTACTTCATTAGTGAGGACAACTTGAATACGCTATTAACAAGTTTTCGGTACTCTGAGTCGAATTTGAAAATTGAAATGTTCATATTCGATAACAGCTTTTTGGCGTTCGAGCTAAGAAAAAAATTCCAGATAATTTTGACATTCCCCCTTTTTCGATCAGCTTCATAAAAGTATCTTATCTCTATCACATTGATTTATTGAATCATGAAAAACATACTTGTTGTCATAGTCAATTTCATACATAACATAAAGTAAAAAAGAAAAATTCTTCAATAATTTAAAATACCAACTAAAATGCCACTGTTGCAAAGTATATATTTTCATGTCAGGCAGTAGGTATTCTCACGACGGAATTCTGTATTTTCGATCTAACCGGTAAATTGTTGGTTTCCAACATCTTTGGCGAAGGGGCACTGGGTTGTTATCCAGATAGTAGCTTGGTCACGATTTGTATTGGGGAACAATTAGAAATTTTCTAATTCACTCCGATTCAAATAAGCTGCACTGGTGAGATCTAATAAGATCAAAAAAGCTGTATGCAGATTTTGTGTCGGGGTTACTTGTAGTTTTCTTTAATTCATCGTTGGATTGTGAATGTAGAATTCGCGTGAAAAAATACGTGTAACCAGCTCCCTTGCAAAGTTGATTGAAAATTTTTTTGATTTATTTAGTTTAGTGCCACCTAGTCAAAATTCTCAAAGATATGCTTCCAAATGACATAAATTTATGAACATTCACAATTAAAAATCTATTCGATGTTACTATTCGGGACATGATCTTCAGTTGTAAATTTTTCCAAACCGGCGCGCGAATGTCATCCATAATTGTCAGTACTAATGCAACTTTTTGCTCTGATTTTGAAACAGTCCTGCATTCATTCGTATTCTTGAATTATTAATGTTCAAGTTTTATGATTCAAACGACTACAACAAAAATTTGACATTTTTTTTCGTGAAAGAAAAAACTACCGACAAAAACATCCATAATTCGTCGGTTTACTATTTAATTAGTCTAGTAGTTGTTTACTAGTAGGTAGTTAATATCTCTTTAGGAACCAGATCATAATCAGTTGACTAAACTCTTGGTCTATACAGCTAACAGGTTCTCGAATGAATGAATATTAGGTGATCTTTTTTGTTCTATTAGGAGTGAACAAGTCAAAATGCTGTCCAATTATATTATTGTAAATAATGATATCTTTGAATAACATATGTAATTCAAAGTCTTCTGGAGAAGAGGTAGAATGACAGTCTTTCAAGCAGGCGTGCTGGGTTCCAATCCTGGGTTAGTTATCGATGTTTGAATATGATGTCTTTGAGTTTGGTGGTTTAAATAATTAATTAGTTGGGTAATGTACATTGTTGACAAGCCCTTCGAAACCATCGTTAAATTGCATGTTCATATTATAAGAAAAAAACATATGCATTATCCCTGAACACGGTTATTTATAGCATCGTCCTATTTTCTTCAAAGTGTCAACGGAATCTGTATGATGTAATTTCAAGTCCTGGCTAAATATTCCAATGAGTTGCTTTATCCATGTGTCTGGAGTTTGGGATAATTGCTTAGCCAGATTACCTCATAGAGAAAAAATTTATTGTACAGACGATTAAATTCTTTGCACATTTCTCAATTTCAAAAAACGCCTGAGGACCTGAGCATCGTCATTATGGTCGTATTTTTCTATAACTTGATTTTTTTTGACACAATTTCTCAACTTTTTAAGTGAATTTGGGAGGTTATAGAGATGAAAAAATCTGGAAAACCTGCAAGAACGAATTAAATTTCTATTTCAAATTTCGGCAATTGAAAAAATATTGAAAATCCCAAAATAGCATTCTTACAACTATCCAAATTTAGTGAAAATTTTCAGCCTTCTAACTAAATTTAGAGTGGCTCGAAAATACTCGAAGACGCTTGAAACAAAACGTAAAAATTGCGACATTAAAAGAAATCAATTTAAACTCACAGCATATTATACTTTGCTAACATCGATGCAATATGCGTAGCTACACAACAGAAAAACATGAAATCTCTACATTAAAATGGAGATGGTTAAGGAAAATAGTCTACACCGCCAAAAAATACACACCTAACAGCCACGGAAGAAATTTCAATCAATTTTAATCAATCTGTATAAGCTGCAGATGTGGGCAAATCCTCAAACACTACAAAAAAACAAGAAATAAATTTGAAAAGACGGTGGTTGGAAATAATATTTTGTACCAATAAACTCCTTTAGCATCAACTCAATCAACGTATAAAGTTTAACTTTCTACCTTAAACACCAGAAACTATGGAGGATGTACGCAAAATCTAAGGGAAGGAATACTGGCCCAGCGTTCGGCTTTGTGCACTTGGAAATAGTGACTTACCATCGCTATGCGGAAACCTTTGAGAAGAGCTCATTTCAAACCAATTGGCTTTAGGGTTTGAATCCAGGACCTCCTGAAGGCAAGTCTATGTGCCAGAACAATTGGCAAATTGCTCAGTTCATTTCAGGATGCAAATACATAGGTATTTAAGATGAAATGCTGGCTGCGGGTAAGCAATACGCCTTTTGCTATTTCACATGAATGTGGAGGGTTTGTCAAGTATCGAGTATTACGGATTTTTCGATGAGATTGTCAATGTCAAGGTAGGTAATGTTTCGAAGTTTTCAGGTATTGGTGTTAGTTTTTTGATCAAACTCTCGTTGATGACATGCTGAATCGTATAATTAGTTTGTATTTACATCTCTAGTTCTCCCGTTCTACTTTTGCCAGGAGGGAGTAAAATTTTTTCCCTCTAATATTTTTTTTCATTTTATTTTTTTGACAGTAGTCAAAATAGTTCAGAAACGAAATTACACCTATATTACAATTCACTGTAGGTTCAAGGATGTCAAAGAATTAACCAGATCCAGTTTTCCAAGAAATGAATATTTTCAGAATTTTTTCAAAGAAAATCAAGAAAAGGCAATACATCTTGTACTATCCCCTTCAACTAAAAATCTCATATGAGAATCCAAAATTCATCTGTATTATTTCAGTTCAAAAAATATAGTTATTTTATTTCTGACAATCAAAGCAGTATAAAATTGAAAGTTTGAGAAAATATATCAAAAACAATCAAGAATAAATAACTAATACTTATCAGGAGTAATTAAAAATATATACCGATGAACAAAATGAAGGAATGAATTTTTTGAAAAATAAATAGTTGGAACTATGTTAAAAATAAATAAAAAAATCAAATATGAAATTGTCGGTAACTTTTTTAGTCATTCTGATGAACTTATGAATAAGTTTTTTGACATTCATTAGTTTTGAGTCAGTATCATTTTCTCATTCAGAAGATATACTATGTATTGAAATGAACTATTCCATAAAATATAAAAAAAATTATATAAATATGTTCATTAATTTCTTTGGAATTGAAAAATACTCGTTTCAGTTCAAACACTTGGACAGTATAAATAATCACAATAAGGAAACAAACAACAAAATAAGTAGAAGCATTCACTATCCTATCTATTAAGCTTCATTGATTGAATCTTTTTTTTGTCATATGTTTTTAAGAATGATAACCTTCTTATGCCTGAAGCAGAATATGGAAAAATTCTGCGAAACGACGCTGAATATAAACACCATATAAATCCAATTAATAATTATTTTGTCCTAAGCCCCACAATTCACAATATAGTTTGAATAATATTAATATTCATTGTTATTATTATATTCAGACACAATAACAACATTGAATGAAAAAAGTTTATGAGGTTACAGATAAAATAAAAGGAAGATATTTGGAATATCCTTCCACTGTCTTAATTCCTCTACAGCGATCAACTATTCATTATAATAAATAATTCAAACCAGTTGTAATTTATTACCAACCACTTAACAATTAGGCCACACATCAAAGTAAATGTGTTTTTAATTTATACCACCGGAAGTGTCGTCCATCGAGCGTGTCCGACCTGTTGATGATTGTCTCATTTCGAATGCTAAATGGTTACTATCAAAACTAAATACTGTTAACAGTTTTCACTCCTTATCTTGTCTCAATGAAGTCAAACAAACATCGACATAGTTTAACCGAATTCAGGTTTACATATCTACTTATATACTTCCGGAATTTGAATTAGTTACAGTTGTTAATTCGACGATTATGTTATGTTGATCTGACTGTGTTTTATCATGGGTAGAAGAAATAAATTGCAGTTCGTATTAAACTGGGAGTTATAGTTGGCTGCGTAGTTAAAACAAAATTTGAATAGTATTAAAAATAATTTTCTTTATAAAATCGATGGACGATGAATCAACTCTGTGGTATTTCATATTTATATTAAAAAATTAAATAATAGATTTATAATTTTAGACAAGTTATTTTCTTATTATTTAATTTTTTAATATAATTTTCTTTAATTGTTATTTTCAGAATTTGTTGAGTATTTGGTTGAATATAATTACTAATTTATTTAAGATGCAGCAAATTTCAGAAGATATTCTTGATAACTACCTCAATGGATTTCATCTTCATTTCTTACAAAAACAAACAATTGGTGGAAGTATATACATATATATATATATATATATATATATATATATATATATATATATATATATATATATATATATATATATATATTATTATAATTATTATTAATTACAGTTATATATAGGTCATTGAGGCCTCTAACATGTTATATCAGGTCCTTCCACTCCCGTCTGTTTGTTGCCCTCTCTCTCCAGTTTCCTATTTTCCTCTCCTGAATGTCCTCCATCACCGCTTCGTCCATCTCTTCCTCGGTCTTCCTCTTCTTCTCCTACCCTCCGGCCGCGTCCAACACACTCTCTTCACCTCTCTATTCTCCGTCATTCTCTCCAAATGTCCTAGCCAATGTAGTCTTCTCTCCCTCACCTTTTCAGACACTCTCTTTTCTCCGTACAATTCATACAGTTCTTCATTCATTCTTCTTTCCCATATACAATTTACTTTTTTTCCTCCATATATACTTCTTAGCATCCTCCTCTCCCATATATCTAACTTTTCTTGTATTTTATTGTTCATTACCCAAGTTTCACATCCATACAATAATGTTGGTACTATAATTGTCTTATATATCTTCCGTCTTGTTCCCCAGGCCACTTCCTTTGCCTTCATTCCTTCTCTTAGTCCTCCTGCACACCTATCTGTCTTCATTAGTATCCAATTTATTTAGTCTTCTTCTTTACACTCTTCACTGAGCAGCACCCCCAAGTACACAAATTCTTTCACTCTCTCAAACTTCGTTATTTTCCCTTCTATTTCTATATCTAAGAGAGCTTCACTTTCTCCTCCTTTCGATTTTTCCAATACCATATATTTACTTTTCTCTTGATTTATTTCTGAGCCATATTTTCTTGCTGACTTTAGAAACTCTTTAACTATATTTTCCAGTTCCCCTTTGTTACGTGCTATTAGCACGACGTCATCAGCGTATGCTATTATTTGGTGGCTTTTGTTTAACAGTGTCCCTGCTCTATTTATTTGGCTATCTCTCACCACTTTCTCTAACACTGGATTGAATAACAGTGTTGATGTTGGGTCCCCCTGTCTCAGTCCTTTCCTCACTTCTATCTCATCACTCAAAATTCCTTCCACTTTCACTGCACATATGGTATCCTGTAATGTCATTTTCACTAATCTCGTGATTTTATTTGGTACTCGTAAATCTGTCAGGGCCTCTAGTAATTTCGCTCTTCGTACTGTATCATATGCCCCTTTAAAATGAATAGCATGTACGTTGGAATCTCATATTCATATGCTGTTAACAGTACCAGCTTTATCATGAATATCTGATCTGTTGTTGCTCTATTTTTCCTGAAACCGCCCTGGTAATCTCCGATCTCTTTCTCTAAGTGTTCATCTAATAATCTTTTGATCAGCGTGGCCAGAACTTTATACGTACCATCTAACAGGGCTATTACTCTATAGTTTTCACACTTGGTATTATTTCCCTTCTTATAAATTGGTGTTATCACCGCTTCTTTCCATGCTTTTGGCATTTTTTCTTTTCTCCATACGTCTTCAATTATTTCATATACTTTTTGTATTATCCTATCCCCACCATATTTTAAATTCTCCGCCGTTACCCCATTATTACCTGGACATTTATCGTTTCTCATTTTCCCTATTATCTCTTCTATTTTGACTTCATTGCCATTGCTGACTTCCTCTTGATTTGCGTCTTGTATTTGTTGTTCTATTTGTAGTATTTCTTCGTCTACATTTTCATTGAGTAGCTCTTCAAAATATTCTTTCCATCTTTCACGCTATTCTTTATCCCCACCTATAAGACCTCCATCTTTTGCCCTACAGAATTGTGTTTTGCTGTGGAAACTTTCCCTAATTTATTTAGCTCCTTTATAAAAATTGTTTACCTCTTTATATTATATATATATATATATATATATATATATATATATATATATATATATATATATATATATATATATATATATATATATATATATATATATATAACTTTTTGATAATTATAAAACAGGCTTGGCGAATCTCAAAACACTCGATTTTATTAAAAAGTTGACGTTTCGCCACGACATTCGTGGCTTTAAGGCAGGCCGCATATTTACTACAATCGGTTCCGATTGTCTGAAACGATTGTCGGATCAGGGCATCTGACGCTCAAATACCTATACTTTTATGCGATCATATCGCACACCTACGATCCGATATCGGATCGTACGTCCGACTCGGATGCACGAGCAGTGCGAGCTACCAATCGGACAGATTAAAAGTCTGATCCGACTACCGGAAGGCAAGCCGTGCATTGTTTTTGCATAGTCTACCGCAAACATACGATTATTTCTATCAGTTTTTGACAGGGAGTATAGAAAAAGAAATTGTCAAACCATGTGCGATACTGAATTTTTGATTACCACGGTCGAAAAATATCTCTGCTTGTGACATTAAAATAAAATCGGACGTATTTTGTCGGCAGTGTGCGCCAGTGGTCCGATTTGAAATCGTTTCAGACAATCGGATCCGATTGTAGTAAGTGTGCGGCCGGCCTTGAAGTTTTGACAAAGCCACGAATGTCGTGGCGAAACGTCAACTTTTTAATAAAATCGAGTGTTTTGAGATTCTCCAAGCCTGTTATTGCTAATAATTATCAAAAAGTTAAAGATAGTTGACAAAAATTTAAAAATAGTTCACAGGCAACAACAATTCAAATAAATAATTATATATATATATATTATATATATATATATATATATATATATATATATATATTATATATATATATATATATATATATATTATATATATATATATATATATATATATATATATATATATATATATAGGTATATATACTTATTTGCCTTTGTAAGCAATAACAATTTGACTCTAAACTTTTTAAATATTGTAATTAATTTGGCGTTCATAAAGTCGGTACTCAAACTAGAATGGTCTGTTATTCCTAAATAAGATGATTAATTAAAAATAAAACACAGCCAAGAAATTCGAACATATATATATATAATATATATATATATATATATATATATATATATATATATATATATATACATATATATATATATATATATATATATATATATATATATATATATATATATATATATTCTGTGGTTTCCCTCATCTCAAAAGCAAAAATACCCAAATATTATGTATCTACCAAAACACTGAAACTCTTTGATGAAGAACTCTTAAATTGCATTATCATATTATTGATTAATGAATGCTTTATTTCTGGTAACTCCCAGATGAGCTCAAGTCATCCAGAGAGGTTTCAATATAAGAAAAAAGGAGATTTTAACCACTGCAATAATTAAAGACCTGTGTCAGTATTGCCAAATATGTCAGAAATTGTTGAATAAGCAAATAAATAATGAAACTTTCAGAAAAAACTGGTTTGATATTAAAGATAATGGACCAAACTACGTATGTGCTTGACAACACGAAATAATCTAAATGTCAGTAAATGCAACATTAAAAGGTCACTCATCGAAATGGAATGTAGAATACGGGATACCGAAGAACTCAGTACTTGGACCTATCCTCTTCATAATTTTTGTTGATGAACTGGATGTATCTGATTACGTGAATACGTGTCTCTAATGTGACTATACCTCTGTATTAATAGAAGTGTTAATAAAATAGGAATTAACAGCAAAATGAGCACAATAATGGGATATATTTATGTACGGTTCACAACAAATGAAGTTTAACTGACTGAAGATAATACAGAGAAAATCAATTTTCAATCAAACTCTGAAGCAAAGCACATATTTAGGCCTCGTGTTGAATTTTAATTTGAGTTGCACAGAACATGTAGATCAATCTGTAAGAAAAAATCGAAGTATATTTATCTAATGAGAAGAATGAAAAAAATTGCTACTTGTCGACAGCCTAGACTTCTTATAATGCTTGTGTACACAGGAATCATACATATGGAAACTTTTATGAGGCCAATCATCAAAAACTGTTTTCATTACAGAAAAGGAAAGTTAGAGCATGGACTAGATTAGGAAGGCAATAAAGTTGTAGAAAGGTTTTTACTCCGAAGAGAATACTGACGGTACCATAAATTTTCATCAGGGAGTATCTAAAACATATACACAAGAAGTAGGAAACTTGAAACGAAAATAAAGATCAACATGATTATAATACAAGAAAGAAGTCAATTTATTAGTACCAGTGTATTGGATGTCCCTAACGCAGCAATGCTTTTATGGGGGGAATTAAAACTCTATATGAGGCTTCCAAGTGAATTAATACTCTAACCAATTAATAATTTCGACAGGATCATGAAGATTACCTTCTATCAGAAAGCATCGATTATATTTTGGAAGAATTCCTAAATTCAATAGCACTATTGGGATATAATGTATGAATATGTTGGATTATTGACGTGGCATGTAACATTTGATGGCTAAATATTTATTATTTTTATTATTATTATCATTAGCAGTCCTGATTGCTGATATTGGACACTCAATTAGTAACTGAAGACGGCCGCAGTCGCAAAAAATTTAATGAACATAGTTGTCTGTTTTTTGACTCTTCAATTTTTATAAAATTCATTAACCCCAATTGAATTTCAATTATTTGAGAGTCACGAATTTCGTGACGAAATGTTAATTGTTCAATAAAGTTGGTTTACTACTAATTCCAATGGCCTGTGATTACTATACATATATATATATATATATATATATATATATATATATATATATATATATATATATATATATATATATATATATATATATATATATATATATATATACTAGCTGACCCAGCAAACGTTGTTTTGCCATATAAATTATTTTTATCTATCTTTCTATCTATTCATAGTCAAAGTCAAAATATCTATATTTCAAAAAATACTTAGCATAATACAAAGTATCTACACAGTATTTAACATCTATCTGCCGATGTATCTCTATATATCTAAGTATCTATCTATCTATCAAGATAGTTATCTATCTTTCTATCTATCTATATAATAATCTATCTATCAATCTATCTGACCCGGCAAACGACGTTTAAATTTTGAAATAGCTATTAAAAAAAGTTGTTGATAGAAGAGGGAAAATTCGGAGTTGTATGTATTTTTTAATGCAACATAATAAAAAAATAAAACTAAATAATTTTGTCCAAAAAATTTATAGAAATGTTTGGGGTGGACCACTCTGATCAGGGGTATGAAAAATATATTATGACCTATTTTTAGACCGATTATTGTTATTTTCGATTGCCATCTTGCAACCCTATTGTGGATCTGTGGATAAAATTTAAAAAAATTAAAATCGCGATGGAAAAATAGAGGTTGATCGTAGAAGGGCAGAAAATTGAGATTAATATGAATTTTTTTTATACTGAATCATAACAAAATAAAAATAACAATCTTGGCAAAATAATTAAAGTTTATAATTAATAAATGAAAAAAGGGACTGATCGTAGAGGGGTGAAAATTTGGGGTTGTACGTATTTTTGAATGCTGTATCATGAAAAAAATAAAACAGAAAATTTTGTTTGAAAAATAAAAATTGAGGGAAGGACCACCCTCAACATTCAGGGGGATGAAAAATAGATTTCGTCCGATTCTCACACCGATATGCACGCAAAATTTCATGAGAATCAGTCGAGCCATTTCGGAGGAGTTAAACAAATAAATGTATGTATATTTGAATGAAATTAAGGGGTTGTCCACCCTCAATATTTAGGGGGATGAAAAATAGATGTTTGCCGATTCTCAGACCTACCCGACATGAAAAAATTTCATGAGAATCGGTCGAGCCATTTCGGAGGAGTTTAACTTCTAACACCTTGACACGAGAATTTTATATATTAAATATATATATATATATATATATATATATATATATATATATATATTATATATATATATATATATATATATATATATATATATATATATATATATATATATATATATATTGATAATGGGCCCATAACCCGAAACTAGTTGACTAATGTAATTGTTAATTTTTATTCAATATATTTGTGAAACTTAAAGCCAAGTGTTTTTATTTTAAATATCAATATATATATATATATATATATATATATATATATATATATATATATATATATTTCAATTACATATTTTACTTCCAAGAATAGAGATACAAATTTCAACTTCTTCGTTTTCAAGATACAGGTTTTAAAAGTGAAGACTTGATGGTGGTTTTCTGTAAATATTTTCGAAACCTGTGAAGGTATTTGGATACAATATGCTACAGTGACGAAAATGTTCACGCTCTAATTAATGTTCTAAGAGTTAGTATTGCAATATTTTCAGGAGTGGGTAGAGCAGGGGGGTATTGGCAAAAAATTTGGCCCAAATTTTTTGTTGTTGATTTTCAGTAGTTTCGAGTTCAAAATTTGGAAATATGAAGCTTTTTGTACAAATAAGGTACTCTACTCATACTTCGCTAGGAAGCAGCATTTTGCAGAAAAATGCATTTGAATATTTCTTTACGAATTGATTGTTGTCCCGAAATTAGACATCAATATTCTAACCACGTATATCCAAAAATAGAGATAAAAGTTCATATAAACTAGGGACCACAACTTCTTCGTTTCGAAGGTGAAGATCCGATAACGGTTTTTCATGAATATTATATTTGAAATCACTATACTAGTCTAATGCGAAGTGTGGTGCTGCATTTTCTCAACAAGGTCGGCAATTCTTGGTGTTATCTTTGAAAGTGCGTTTTTCATTTGAATTTGTCAAATATGAAATTTTTTATTTTAAAGCCCAAAATTTTTAGGCTCTCAAGGCTCTCAATGCCTCTTCCCTCAGTTTGGGAACAACTGAACCAAACATTAAGAAACAATTATTTGAGGTTTACTTATTCTAACATTCAGATAAGATACTCGAAAAAGTTGCTCTGCTCATGAAGGCATATTTGGGCTCTACGGGTAATCGCATGTGAAGCTTGCGAAACTTCAAAATGATTTTGCCGTATTTGATTCCTTGCCACACGTATTCTTGCACACAACTCCTCCTCGTTATCTACTTCTGTTGCGTACGCTATGTCTTTTATACGGCCCCAAAAATAGTAGTCTATAGTGGATTTAAATCCGGCGATCGGGGTGCTCACGGAATAGGAACACCTCTTCTTATCCATTTACCCGGAAATCACTCGTCAAGCCAAATCCTAATATTCACACCATACTGGGCTGGCGCTCCGTCGTGCTCTGCCATTGCATAAACCACGTACAAAGTGGATATCTGCGAATTCTCTGTTTGAAAACCTCTGCGTTACTACTAAATAGTATTTTTTCCGGTATCAAGCAGCACAATTAAAAACTGGGAGATTTTCCTTTATCTAGCGACTCAAAAAACGTCATTTGTTCCAAGGTCTACTGATTATTTTCTCCTCGATTGGCACATTGAAAAACAAAAAGTCAATTCGTAAAGAAATATTCAAATGCATTTTTCTCGAAAATGCTGCTTCCTAGCTAAGTATGAGAAGTACTTCATTCGTACAAGAAGCTTCATATTTTCAAATTTTGAAGTCAAAATTACTAAAAATTAATCACCTGAAAATTTAAGCCTAATTTTTTGCCTATACCCCTTTCCACTACCCACTCCTGAAAATATTGCAAAATTAACTTATAGTACATTCAACAGAGCGTAAAAGTTTCGTAACTGTACCAAATTTCATCCAATTACTTTAACAAAAATATTTACAAAAAACCACTATCAGGTCTTCACCTTCAACAACCTGTATCTTAAAAACGATGAAGTTGTGGACCCTAGTTTATGTGAACTTTGATCTCTATTTTGTGAAGTAGAATACGTGGTTGAAATATTGGCATCTAATTTCGGGACACCCTGTATATACATATATATATATATATATATATATATATATAAGTATATATATATATATATATATAAATATATATATATATAAATATATGTATATATATATATATATATATATATCAGGGGCGGCTAGTCAAAGGAGGCTAAGGAGGCTAAGCCTCCTCAATAATATTCCGTGTATCACTAATATATTATATTGAATAGCCAGCATTCAGCATATTCATATAAATCAAAATCATATTATTTTATGCACCTACCTTCCTTTCAACCTACATTATATAATATAATTTATCAATTAAGATAGAAGGTATTTACATTTACTGCATTTCATTTATTTCAAGATTTGTGGCAACGCTGCGGAAGACTTAGAAAGGTATATTCTCAACGTTCATTATGCCTACCACAGAAAAGTAAACAACGGTGCAAATACTCCGAATGAATACTTCATTGCAATAGAAAAGCAAAACACATGTAAATGGCAACACGGATAGGAACCCAGTCTCATACAATGTCGACCAATCACAACTATAGAAATTCGCGTGACATCGAGTGAATTCGTTGGAAAGCATTAATTGAATCGTAGTGTGATCGTAGTTACTAATGGCAGCGTGTTTACTTATATTGCTCGCGTATTGTTTTGAAATGAGTTTGGTTACTAAAGTTAATTTCAAAAATTTCAATGGTGACTTAGTGGAATATTTGTTATCCCATAACTTTAGTGCACTAAGTTATGAGGATTAAGTTTTGATAAAAACATTGAGACCTACCCCTGAATTAAACAATTTGGTGCAGCGTAACAGACAACAAAACCGCGGTTTTAATACAAGGAATTATGAGAGACATCCTTGCCTAACCGGATCACAGGTAAAAAATAAATTATTTTGTTGGCAGTGTTTACTTTTTACAAGTGAAAATGTCTCTGTTTGGGGCCGCTTAGGATTTGAGGATTTAATTCTATACCTAGTTGAAAGTGAGGAATTTTTCACCGATAAAGTAACTTTAAATACCACACGCGGATTAATTTCTTACTCACAAGATAAGGAATTTATATATTTTTTAAACATCTTTAAATTAATTTTTGAACAAACAGAAATAGTTTTTCAAATCTTACAGCACAAGTTTTCAGATGTAATTTACTCACGAAATCGGCTCAAGTTTCTTTTGGAAAAAATTTCAGAATTTCGTGCAGAAGTTTATTTTAAAAAACTATTTTCTGTATTTCAAACTACTGATGATACGACTCAATTTAGCCCAAAACGAAAGAAATTCAGTTACGCAGATATGGAGCTTCACTATAAGCAAATATTTTATGAAATTTTGGATATTATTAGGGGTCAAAAAGAAATAAGGTTCTCTGATTTGAAAGAACTGCATTTCTTCGACTTACTCAATAAAAATTTGTTTACCGGATTTTCGCCTAATTTTCCAGATAACCTTTTGGAAAATTTATATCAAAAATACACTTTTTTTGATAAGGTGGCCATAAAAAGTAAACTGTGTGTTGTTTATAATGACAATGAAATTTTGGGGCAAAATGAAAATCATGTGAGGACTATTAAATACCTTTTTGATAATGATTTGAATCAAGATTTACCCCAAATTTATAAACTCTTATGTCGAATTGTTTCTATCCCGGTGACATCGGCTTCCGTAGAGCGCTCGTTTTCCACTTTTAAGAGAATTAAAACTTATTTACGAAATTCAATGAGCCAGGATCGTTTGAAAAATATTAGTTTGTTGTCTATTGAAAAGGAATTGGTAAAACTTTTGGCGAAAGAAAAAAAATTTTATGAGGATATTATAGATCATTTTGCTATCTTCAAAAATATATAATAACTTTTTATTTGCTCTCACCCGCTGTTAACAAATTTAACAAAAGTAGGTAGGTAGGTACCTATTTTGTGAAAGAAAGAGAAATTTGATGAATAGATGAATTGATTAATTGGCTGAGAAAAGTTTTTGTGAATATTCTAAATAGGAGTTGCAGGTCTCAAGGTAGACACTTGAAAACAAATTAATAGCTTAGGGTGCTTGTTTTACTTTTATTTTCTTTAATTTATAAGGCGGTTGACCTTGAAATCCTAAAAATTCGGAATATATATATATATATATATATATTCCGAATTCTCCGAAAGTGACATAAACTTTTGATTTTCAAATGGGACACCTGAAATATTTTCAGTTCTTTTGTCTCCATATGACATATAGAATACAACCATATATCATTTGTTTCAATCTCAATAAGATTCTTCATTTAAAGGAAGTCCTAACGTTATGGTTTTCTATTGAAAGTTTTCTTACAACCTGATGGAGTGCGGTTTCAAATTCATCGTAATAAAATGCTCTTTTCTTCAAACCTGAAGAGTCACCATGTTGCCATTTGAGAGAAAATAGTAATAAAAATTTTAAAATCAAACTTCAAATAGCTGAAACAGTTAAGTTTTATTTTTACAAACATTTTAGGACTGACATTAGTTATTTGAACGCATCCATAGCCCTCTAGAATAAATATATATATATATATATATATATATATATATATATATATATATATATATATATATATATATATATATATATATATATTTATATATATATATATATATATATATAAATATATATATATATATATATATATATATATATATATATATATATCTATATATATATATATATCTCGCAGTTTTCAGGAACAGTGATCCATAACTGGGCATTTATTAACTACATATTTCGAATACAAAGATCCCTCGCTTCAGTATGACATGAATATAACATAATGATGAATATTAATATGCCACTAACTCTTCACATTATTCACGACTGGGGCTACGCTTTTGATGAGTTCATGCGTAATCTGCTTCTAGCATAGAATAATTAACAAAGAGCTAAACGTACAATTATATTTTGTAGTAGCTCAATTGTTCAAAGTTCAATGCAAATTTGCATTTACATATATAATTAGGGGTGCCGATCAAAGGCCACGTTTCCAGACATGTCCAAATAGTTATTATTATTGTGGGTGATGGAAGCTTTGAAATCATGCGGGAAAGTTTATGACAAAGGAATCTCAGATGATAATTAATCGATTTTCAAGGATGAAGAATGTTACAGAGTATTGTTGAATAGATGCCCGGATTCTTATTAAAGTCCTATCTAGTTCGATAGAGTTTTCAGTTGTTCATAGATTGAATGCATAGTTGTAATAAATATAGATAAATTCGTGATATTTCTCTCTGAACAAAATTTCATAGTGATTTCGTTCAATGTACCTATATGATTCATATAAATGAATATAATATGTATCTATTCACGATAGTTAGTGGTATCAAAATAGCATTATCATGTCTACCTCCATTTCAGGAACTTAATTATTTGTATGACAGGTAACACTTTGTCGCACTTAACATTCAAGATACTGGGCGAATGAAAGCTATAGACCGAGACATACTGGAAGGATTTGTGAAGTAATTTCTTACAGTATAGCGCTTTTAGGGGGGTTCATATACGTAATAAATTGAAGGAAAATGATGTTCTTAACGGTGGTGCGCGAGACTCAATTGCAGAATAATTAATTGAAATTGCTCGAAAATCCGGAGGTGTTAAACAATTCCTTTCACAAAATTCCTTTAATTTATCGGTATTTCAACAATAAAAAATCCGACGCTCGCTATATGCCATACTTCTCCGGTGGGTGTTTAGGCCCGCCATTCTTATTCGAAAATGTTTTTTTATTTTTTTTAAATTTATTTCTTACAAGCTGATTTTTTTTTAACGATTGTTTTTTATTAATCTTGTAGGGTAGAGCGGGGCTTAAAGGTCCACGGGTATAAAGGTCCACCATTCATATCAAAGAAACCAGTGATGTATCATTTCTTCTATCTATACGAGTGGTCAGCAGATGTCGCTAGGAGCGTAACGAGACATCGTTGACAGTCGAGCGAGGACGCTAGTAGGACATACATGACTGCATCTACAAAATTTTAACGTAAGTAAATTATTTAATTACTATTCTTTTTAGTTCCAGGCAGTGTTATTTCATTTTCCATGCCTAAACTCCGTATATTGGTATAGGTTATTCATTTTTTTTCACGTTTTATCATCAATATTAAGCTAGATTAAACGGTATTTTCATTATGACCTGAAAAAACACTTTTACGCGGTTGGGGTAAAAAGTTCCAATGTGGACCTTTTAGCCCACATAGAATTTTTTCACCCCATAATTAATATATAGGTTATTAAAAATATTTTTGTTTCAGAATGCGCAACTATAAAAGGAAAGCTGTTCGTGGCACTAAATCTTTCGAGTTGATGCAACGTGCAGCTGATTTAGTTATCAATGAAAATGTTTCATTAAGGCAGGCATGTCGTTACTTTGAATTGAATAAAACTTCATTTTCAAGTTTTATCAAACGAATGGAGAATGATCCTGTCAATTTGAGATTTGGCTATGGTACTCCTCGGCAGATATTTAATAAAGAACAAGAAGCCAGCCTCACAGAATAGTTGCTCAAACTTTTCAACAAATTTTTCACGGGATAGGTCCTAGAGAAGTTCGTCGCATGGCTTATGGCTGTGCCATCAAATATGCAATAAGTGTGGCATTCCAACAGAATGGCTGGTACAGGTCCGTCGATTCCACCTATGTTCCAAGACCATTTACGCTGTTGTATAAGTAAATACAACAGAGGTTGTATTTACTTTGATTGTAACAATTGTGATTCAGATAACGATGAGTCTGATTGAGATAAAATAGAGTTACCAGAAAGTATTTATTAAGTTACTATGTTGTCATTATAATTAAAGAAGAATTTTATTTTTGTATATAAAAACTTTTGAGAATAAAAATTTGATTTTTGTGCTAAAAACGTTCAAGGAAAAAATTTTTTTTCCCTGGGTTTAGAAATGTTTATGAAAAAGTATTTTATTTTTGTTAAAATCTTTTGTTTTTCATGAGATTTTGAAGATTTGAGGAAGATAAAATCTTTATGAAATTAAAATTAAATACTGGACCTTTTCGCCCCTTGGCTGTTCCTTTTTACCCCTACCACGGGGTAAAAAGAGACAGACGACAAGGTCAAGAAAAATTGTGAAATTATATATTTCTCTTATGATAGTTAAGCCAGAAATTTGTTTAAACATCACAGGATAACTGTTTTTTCGATTAGTGTTGTATTTATTGATAAAGTAAATTCCGTTTTCACAGTATAATTCTCAACAGTCAAATTGGACTTTCAAGTCCCGCCCTACCCTACGAAAATCACCACGCCATACCATTCCGACGGTCCAAAATACCCGCTATACCCCCTCAAACATGTAATTTTTCAAAATTCGAAAAACTATTTCCTTGAGTAGGCAGTTAAACTGTGGTCAGTTTATGATACAGTGAGACAAAATTATATTCGCCATACTTCTAGTGCAGTACAAAAGTGGTGCCATACTTGAAAAATTGTTTTTTAACCGTTTTTAAAACACGCGTATAGAAGCCGTAAAATTATTTTTTACAGTATGGCATAAATGAAATCAGATTGTTCCAATACGATTATAATTTTAAAAAAATACGCCATACTGTGACCATGGTACGAAAGACCGTGATACGCATGCTGCGATGTAAAAAAAATATATAAATGAAACGATTTTTACATTATGGCATCTAAATTTTCGGAAAGTTCATGAAAAGTATGATTCAGGAAAATTTATCCTAATTTATGGTGAAGTCCAAAAGTGGTGCCATACTGTAAGAAATTGTCCAAATGTTTCATAAAATTTTACAATTATTTAATTACATTGTACGTATATCACCCACTCTACAGGTATGGCATTATAACAATTATGTTTCTAATCATAAAAACAACTACTAGATCAAATTTAAAGGTGAAAGAAATAGTTTTTCGAATTTTGAGGGGATATGGCGGGTATTTTGGATCGTCGGAATAGTATGGCGTGGTGATTTTCGTACAAGATTGATAAAAAACAATTGTTAAAAAAAAATTAGTATGTAAGAAATTTATGTGAGAAAAATAAAAAAAACATTTTCAAAAAAGTATGGCGGGCCTAAGCACCCACAGGAGAAGTATGGCATATAGCGAGCTTCGGATTTTTTGTTGCTAAAATACCGATAAATTGAAGACATTTTGTGAAAGAAATTGTTTGACAGCTCCGGATTTTCGAGCAATTTCAATTAATTATTCTGCAATTGCGTCCTGCGCACCACCGATAGGAACATCATTTCCCTTCAATTTATTACGTATATGAACCCCTCTAAAAGCGCCATACTGTAAGGAATGACTTCACAAATCCTTCCAATATCTCTCGGTCTACTAGGTCTGAACATGTGTAACTATAACAGTTACGTGAACGCCAACTGTATTCGTATATGTCTATGTGTTTGGCAAGCAGTGCAAGTCGTAATACTTATAACCTCTCTTATTCATTGAATTATTATCAAACGTTGTTGTTGTTTGGTTAACCCTAGAAGTCTAAGCATCGTAAATTTTACGACTCCGAATTCCGTATTTCGCGTGAAGTCCGAAGGGGTTCAGCCGCCGTCTAATCTTAAGGTGGGGAGACGCCGAGTGGATAGTTAGCATTTTTACGTACGTAAGGTCGCACACGTGTGAATTATATGAGCGCCGTCGTAAAATTTACGAATGCTCAGCTCTAATGTAACTTTTCAAATATTAGTTTGTTATTGGTTTTCCGGTTCTAATGAGTTTATTTTGACTTATTACGTGGTATATTATGTCGACTAAGTGGAAAGATACCAGGCCACTTCGGCCAAATGAGCTGAAAGAGTTAGCAGCCAGTTTTAGCTTACTTGATGAAGATAATGAAGATCACCTAGAAGAAGAGCCATTTGTGGATTCTGGAAGTGAGTACTTTCCTGAGAGTGGAAGCGAAGACAGTGAGTTCTTCATACCTATTCTCACTTCAAGAAAACCTTATCCAGCCATGGATGAACAAAAAAAAAAATATATCAACTTTGCAACGACCGATCCGAGAACTCATTGGGACTATGTTAGGGGAGACGGTCCCACACGCGGTTCCGGTACCTCAGACGTCGACCAAAACTATTTGCATTATTTGTCCTGCCAAAAAGAGAAGGATGACCACCAACCTATGCAACCTGTGCAGGAAGACATTCTGTAAGGAACACCGCGCTAGGATTTGAACAACCTGCGAACATAGACTCAAATAAAAAATGTATTCGCCTCAAAAGTATGTTCAATAAAGGATATTCTAACATATTAGAATGTTTTATTAATAAAAATTTTTATTTACCAATATTTTTTTGTATGTTAAGCTTAGCTTTCTAGGGTTAAAAAAGAACGAATTATGTGAGTCATTCAGTAGAAATAGAAGATGTTATGATAAAGTCAGGTCAGTACCAGAGTAAATTTAATTTTTCATTAATTACAATCAACTATGGTAAAGGAGACAATTCAAAATAACCTAGCAATTTTGAAAATATAAATGTACTTTACATAATAAGATTGTCTACGGTAGAAATTAAGTAGTTCAATCAGATACAGGAAATTTTCAAATACTGTTCATTGCATCTTTGAGAAGATATGAAATATCAATGTTGAATAATGTTTTGCACTTCAGGCATAGGATAACAACGGTCGTTAACAACTAACAATCGCAGGACAAAAAAATCCAGAGTCTCCCATGTGAATTAAAGCAATTTCAAATTCGATTCCGTCGCTGGAGGGACAGATAGATGAGTGGTCCACTCAGTCAATACAGTTTTAGGTTTATTAGACGTTCAAACGAACCAAAATTTATCTGTTCTACCGCACAACAACCTTAGCATGGCTTAGCTATTCAAATCGCGCTTCGATTACAGTCACTCCGTTCGTTTTTCGTTTTGACTGGTGTGAAAAAGCACAGAAGCTGGATGGAATATCCAGTTGGGCTGGTTATTCATATATATAGACGTATAGCTATTCCAATTGTGAAATCTAAATTCTACTTTGCATTCCCTTCCATCATCGCATCTCATTCTTTTTCGACTGTGTGCATTTCTTGGATATTTAGTTGTATAATTGCCAAATTTGTATCGAAACCTTCATTAACAATTCCAGGGTTTCCGGGTTCTGTTTTCCACTTTTAAGGGCTAAATCAGTGGTGGATTTACCAGCAGGCTGAGTAGGCTGGAGCCTGGGGCGGCAAATTTTAAGGGGCGGCAAATTTAGTTCATAAATAATTTTTTATTTCGATTTACAAATTGAAAAAAAAATTATTATACACACACAAAATACGAATTTCGAAAATTGGAGAGAAATTAAAATATTTAACAAAAATAGAAATATAGTCCTATATACAGTGCTAAATAATAAATATATCAACATCTCTACATAAATAATTGCTAAACGCTTTATTAATTATACATTATTGATCATGAATTTTTAGAATATCACAATAGCGATTCGATATTTTAGTCGAAATTTGGTTATTTTTACATATTTTCTTCACTGATAACTGCTATAATTTTTTCTTCGTGTACCTTACAATTATGAGATCTTACGGAACTCAATCTTGATATAGGTAATATCGATGGTCTAATCATGACTGCTGCAGCAAGTTTGTAAATTGCCAAATTAAATTTCAGAAAGTTATTTCTTTATGCGTGAAAAATACTGACTGAAATTGACTAATTTTTATTAAATAAAAAACTAGGTCAATATCTTATAGAAATATACTGTGAACACGATCTTCAAAAATCCATACGATATGGCATTAAAATTACTTTTTTCATATAAAAAGCAAAAATAATATTGGTTTATACATATTTGTGTATCTGTTTTGGGTTTTAGGCCAAATCTTTAGCCAACAGAATATCTTCAAGGGATTTATCGATTTATCTAAATCAATAATCAGGTGCAAAAAACGGATATTTATCTTATCTGCATAAACCTTACGTAAAAAAGACTCAAGAGCTGAAAACTTACTAGACTGTTTTTATGCTCTGGAGAATTTTCATGTTTTTTAATCTTTTACCAAATGTTTGAGATCACGAACTCCTACCTTTATCCAATTTTCATCGCCTCCAAATATCAACCACACAAAACAAAAAAAGCATCACTTTCATGTTTCCATCAAATTTTTGCCTAAAACCCGGCCGATTTTTAAATCCTTTCTGTTCCTGAATTATATTCAAAACTGCGGTCGGAGGTCCATTATCTTTTAAGTCAACTTTTTCCTACAAACTTAATTTGCTAAAAACAACTTTTTCTAACTCACGCAACCTTATTAAGTTTATAAAATCGGGAAAAGAAAAAAACAATACAGCCCTCAGAACAATCCGCCAACACAACAGGTAATCTTCATGGGGGTTGCGGGCCTTGACACGTTGAGTCCGTTACAGTCTTCTCCGACGACCGCGGATTACGACATCTCGCATTGCCGTTATTGGGGAATATGTGGACTCGTGGCTCAAACGCCCGTGCTCATCGAAAAAATGTAATGTTGGTTGCAGTTGGATTGGAATACTGGTATAGTTTCGTAAATTACGGTGGAGCGTATGGATTTGTTCAGATTTTTAGAATATTGTTTAAGTTTTATAGTAACTAGTTCAAAATTATATATGATTATATATTTATGTGTTAAAATTAGAAAAATAATTTTTATGAGCTCAGCGATCATTTTTCTTTCTGATGAGTTGCTTTTTAAATACATGTACATCGTATTCGTTAGGTACGGTTTAGTGTGAGAAAACATCGGATTTAGATTTTCATGCAAGAGTAGAATTGCGAATTCAAAGTCTCGCAAAAAAGTATTGTAATGCTTTTATAATTTTACTTAAATTATAATACTATCAACTAATTAAGAAAAGATATATTTATTGTATTGTTTTTAAACTATGAGTGCAATAATAAATATTTATATTTATTTCGCCAAATCTATATTTTGTATGTAAGCTTTATTCATATTATGTAAGTATTGTATAGTTTAAAGACATGCCTTACCTTACTTTGAAAGTGGTACATGATTGAGATATGTTTTGCTTGAAACAATGGTTTTTGATCATTCTTTGCTGTAAAAATAATCAAGGATCTAACACGGTACATAGTTCTCAATGATACTAACCATACGGGAAAAGTTGATGTAACGAGGATGATGGAGCACAAATCGTAAAGTTGGAATTTTATTGATAGAATAATAATAATCGTATGGCATTATTGCCGGGGAGTCTACACACATTATGTGAGATGTTCCGGCGCCGCTTGCCTCTTTAACCCTGTTTTAGGTAATTAGTACCGAGGCGTACTAACCCAGGGGGACCGACGGCTTAACGTGTCCTCCGAAACACGGTAGCGATGGTATTGAAAATTTGTTGGTTTTTCGTGGGAGTCGAACCCACGTCCTCTCGGTTGTCAGCCGAGAGCGATGCCACCTGAGCCATCACCGCTACTCAATTCAATATGATTGTGGACTAAGATATCAGAATTTAGGGGCGGCAAAAATTGAATAGCCTACGGGCGGAAAATCTGTAAATCCGCCACTGGGCTAAATGGAAGTGAAATATCAATAGTTGAGCTAAGATAAGAGATTGACTATTTATTTTGTTTCTAAGAGATATGATAAGGATTTCGCTGCGGGACCAAACTGAAAAATATGCGAGACTCAAAGGGTGACGAAAGTCACGCTTTTAGTTAACACAAGCGAATATTGTATACCTGTCTCTTTCTCCCTCTTTCTTTCCGTTCTCTCATCCCTTCTCTTTCTGATCCCACTCCGCCACGTCAATCGCCAATTCGCCAATGCATTATATGTATAATTACATATAATGCATGTAATCATAGTCATTAATTCATGTACAAGCAACTTGAAAACGTCAGATGTGAAACTTCGAAATAATTTTGTATGTTATATGCATGAAAGAACAGATTACAATAGGAATCAGATATGGCATAATGAAAAGATAAAGCATTACAAATTTGTTCCATAAAATAATGACTAAGTATTGTAGTATATTCAATTATATAGCGTGGCGATACGTTATCGTCTCGTTATATACACCTTGCGTCTAATTTTTAAATTGCGTTTCACGACCGAGTGGTCTAAGTACTGAACCCTGGTATGCCGTATTTCTGGGTTCGAATCCCAGAGGTTACTCCTGGATTTTTATTCTTTTAAATTACAATCTCGTAAGAGCTCTTAGCCCCACATTTCAATATTAATTATTTCAACTTGGATTAGTATAAGTTATCACTTCTGTCGTGTGCCCCGACACGCAAATGTTTCGTTTTCGCAAATTGTGGTTCTTCTACACTCACCGACTTTAAATTCGATCCATTCAAAATATAGATCAAATTTAAAGTATGATAACTTTTTTTCTGGTATTCCGATTTGAATAATTTAATTTTTAAATTGTAGATAAATGGATCAGTTTGGTTGACTTTTTTCAATTTCCAAAAAAAGGTTTACTTATTGATATATACAGGAAAATGAAGATGTATGTTTTTTTACTTAGGTTTGTAACACCCTGTAGAGGAATTTTGCTACTTTATTTCTACTGAAGAAGCTTTTCTGCGGAGTATGATTTATTCTTAACATTTTCCTTTTTTATTCGTCTCGACATCTCACACAGTTCGAGAGATATGAATTTTTGTAAAAAGCACTACACATTTTGTTAACATATTATTAATTTTTAGAAAAATACAGCATAAGGTAAAGAACAAAACAATATTAAGGAATAGAAACATCAATAGCGGGTATTACCCCCACGAGCTCGAATAACTGCCTCCATACGCCTTGACATTCCTTGAATGAGGTGTCGAATCTGATTTTGATCGATTTGATCCCATTCTTCAGTTAGTGCTTCTTTTAATTGTTCTAGGTTACTCGGAGCCGGAACTATGCTTCGAATCTTTCTACTAATCATGTCTCAGATATGCTCTATGGGATTAAGGTCTGGGCTACGTGGTGGCCAGTCCATTTTGAGTACTTGTACGTCGTTTAAGTATTGAGTAACAACTCTTGCAATGTGAGGATGAGCATTATCTTGCATCAGCATGAAGTTGTTTCCAATAAAAGGTGCAAAAGGAATGACGTGTGGTGCTAAAATATCCCGAATATATCAATCAGCCGTTATGGTTCCTCCATCAACCATTACTAACTCAGTTCGAGCTTCCATATTTATGCCACCCCATACCATTACAGAACCGCCTCCAAAATTGATCCTTGTAGAGAAATGGTTTTGTTCGAAGCGCTCACCTGATCTACGATATATTCTCTGACGACCATCTGGAGATCTTAGGCAAAACCTTGACTCATCGGAAAATAAAATGTTACTCCATTCCTCGAAGCCCCAATCCCGATGTTCCCGAGCAAATCGAATACGTCCTGTCCTATGATTTCTAGTCAACTCTGGGCCAGTTGCGGGTCGTCTAGACCGTAAACCCGCCTCCTTTAATCGTCTTCGAACAGTTATTTCATTTAGGTTTAACTGTCGTACCTCTTCCAAACGATTTCTTGCCATAACAGCAGTAGTATTTCTATCGCGTAACACATTTAGAGTTAAAAAACGATCATCTCGGGCATTTGTACATCGTTTTCTGTCAGATCCTAGGTATTCGTCTCGAAAAATTGCCGGTTTCATTAAAACGTTCCACGGCTCTCTGAACACTAGATCTTTACTTGTACATCCTATAACTCTAGCAGCATGATACTGCGACCTTCCATCATTTACTAAAGCCACTGCTCTTGCTGCATCAGTAGGTGAAAGAACCATAACGACACCCAAAATTTAAACACCGAAGAATATGTATCATGAAAACTGTCAAGATATGACTTAATTTACAAAGCCATAGCACTCTAAGTTTTAAATTGAAACTAAAGACTTTGGATTAAATGTGTAGTGTTTTTTACAAAAATTCATATCTCTTGAACCGTGAAAGATATCGGGACAAATGAAGAAGGAAAATGTTGAGAATAAATCAGACTCCGCATAAAAGCTTCTTCAGTAGAGATAAAATAGCAAAATTCCTCTACAGTGTGTTACAAACCTGAGTAAAAAAACATACATCTTTATTTTCCTGTATATATCAATACGTATACTCTTTTTCAGAAAATTGAAAAAAGTCAATTAAAACAGATGCATTTATCTACAATTTAAAAAATAAATCATTTGAATCGGAATACCAGAAAAAAGTTATTATACTTTAAATTTGATCTATATTTTGGATGGATCGAATTTAAAGTCGGTGAGTGTATATTATCCGAAGGAACTTCGTTCCTACCTGCTGTCCCATGACACCGTTTTTCTTGTTATTCATATTATTCACTAACTGCTTCATTATCCAATTTATGCTTGTATGTAAACTACTGGAGAAAATTAACGCATCACTTTATTGAACCTATATATTTGATTATTTATAATACTAATAACAAAATAGAATTAAATTGCAATGAAATAATATAACACCTATGAATTATTTAAACATTACCTTAATTAGCCTTACTGATTCATTAAATATTCGTTTTTGCTGAAAATGCAAGAATTCATCTCAATATAATTAATCAACACATGAACCGTATAGCGTATAGGCTCTCCAATAGTTATTATCACTGCATTCATTCGTCATGGCATGCTTGACATAAAATTTTCTACAAAAGTTTGAGGAATATTCTCCCATTCTTCAATAACGGCAGCCATGAGTTGGATTTGTTTAGCAAGGGATGGTCTAGTATTTCGAATATTTTTTTTGATATCCAGTCCAATAGATGTTTTATAGGGTTTATCAACGGGCTCATAAGTGGCCACTCTAGTGAAGGGATATAACCAGTATTTAGGTAACCAATAACCTGTCTAGTTACATGGAGACGAGCGTTGTCATGCATGAAAAAATTGGGTCCAACAAACGAATCAAAGGGCTGTACATCCGACAACAATGTTTTCCAAATAATATTGGCCATTCGTTGACCTCGTACATATAGGGACCAACTCTGTACGAGCGTCGAAGCAAATTCCTCCTCAAAATATTTAAGAGTCGCCAACAGAAGGTACTTTTGAAGGAATATTGCGGGTTCCAAACTCTCTTCTGACTTTCGCCAGATGCACTCACAACCATCTGAAGCTTCAAGGCTACTCAGTTTCATCAGAGAACAGAAGCTGTGGAAACAGGACATCATTGACATTTGAATTCTGATATAGTCTGGTAAAATTCAATCTCTGAACTCTGTGCTCTCTGGTGAGAAACGGTTTCTTGACCGGCCTTCTTTTACTCAGCCTTGCTTCACTCAAACTTCTTTTAATTGTTCCAGACGATATCTAACGTTTAGAACATCTGCTAATGCATTTGTTCAGCAGATTGCTTGTGACTCTCCTCTCTCTATAAGATCACGTTTCCTCAGGAAATTATCGCAAATTGATTACTTCAACGTTATCGCCCTTGTCCTGATCTTAGATTGTACGATCTCGTTTTAATATGTCGTTTCACTATGCAACTGATGCTGGACTTATATCTTTCTAATAAACGAGCAACATATGGCATTGAATATATTTCATCTGGGAGACTCGAGACTTGTACTGCCTCCTCCATTGACAAATTTCTTTGGCTGTTCATTTTTCTTACTTGGTTTATTAGAAAAGAATTTTCGAAAATGCTCGTGGTAAAAACAGAATATTTCAAGTAGGTATGTCTCAAACTTGGTTTATTACGTAATAATATCAAGTAACTGATCATCATGAATAGCAACAACAAGTCAAAAAAATTCTAGACGAGTTGTACTACAGTTAGGCAATTCAAACGTATGAGTATTTAGTAAAGAAAGATTATAAACACCAATATGAGCGGCGCGTTAATTTAATCCAGGAGTTTAGTTTGTAGCAAACTCAATTTGCTATGATTGACACTGACAACTGTTGTCAGTTGTCAGCTGTGACAATATTATCTAGGAACTCGAGTAAAAACGTAGAAACAAATACTCCTGTACTCCGGTGTTGAATTTCAATACAGAGCAAAAGTTTATTCGTTTCGGGGAAACTACGACTAACAATTCAACGATGAACTTTCATAATTATTTGTGAAGGTGTGGCCCATATGAGTTATTATGAACATGGTAGGTAGCAAATGTAGTTGAAGTGAGGACATTAAAAAACCGAGACGGTAATGCGCTGCAGTTCATCGTATTTATCTGGACAACTCAATGGAAATCTCTCTCACTGGAAATGTAATTTAAATGGAAATTAAGAGTAGACCCACGCACAGGGATTGCAGCAGCTATGGTTTCGCTAATTCAAAAGAGAATATCTGCGTATTAGCGTAATAACTGGCGACCGCTTGCAAATTACCATGTGTATCCAATTACAGATATAATTTAGGACTTATTTGCTGTTGTACTGGTGTAAAAAAGTCGAATTTTCCTTGCATTACTTCATGCTGTATCGATTGGAACATTTATGTGATTCATTTATATTTTATCTCGATATATACCTATATATATATATATATATATATATATATATATATATTTTTATATATATATATATATATATATATATATATATATATATATATATATATATATATATATATATATATATATAGGTATATATATATATATATATATATATTTTTATATATATATATATATATATATATATATATATTTATATATATATATATATAAATATATATTCATTACTTCATAAAGAAATAAAAAACTAACTTTTCACAGGTTTAAATAAAATTTAATGAGTAAACGCGTTTCGTCATAACATTGACTTCATCTCGTACTAAATTAAGGTATTACAAAACAATCTATTTATACGAAAAATTGAACATAACACAGGGGGGTTCTCAGAGAAAGTAAATAACAATAAGCAATTCATTGAGAGCTATTGGTAGGTTATTTAACAGATTAAGAAGAGGAGAAGGGTTTACTTCAATATGGTTGTTAACTAGATTTCCGGAATTTTTATATTTATTGATGTATAGGGATTCCCAACAGTTGATTTTGTGGAGACTATTTTCTAACTGTAATCTATTATAATTGTGATTAAAGGTATGATTTTCTTGAATAAGATGACACGCACAATTAGAGTCCGTTTTCTGCTTAATATAGCTACGTTGGTGTTCGTGTATTCGAGTTTTGAAATTTCTAATTGTACGTCATATAGAAATTTTCACAATCGTTACAGTTGAGTCTATAAACACCCATACGCTCATCCCTATGGATTTTTGATTTGTTGTTTTTAATAAATTTTCCAATGCTATTGTTGGTTTTATATGAAACTTTGAAATTTTTTTTATGAAGAAACAATTTCAGGTTTAATCACAATTATAATATATTACAGTTAGAAAATAATCTCCACAAAATCAACTGTTGGGAATCCCTATACATCAATAAATATAAAAATTTCGGAAACCTAGTTAACGACCAGATTAACTTCTTAATCTGTTCAATGTTCCTACCAATAGCTCTGAATGCATTGCTTATTGTTATTTAGTTTATCTAAGAACCCCCCTGTGTTATGTTCAATTTTTCGTATGAATAGATTGTTTTGTACTACCATAATTTAGTACGAGATGAAGTCAATGTTATGAGGAAACGCGTTTACTCATTAAATTTTATTTAAACCTGTGAAAAAATAGTTTTTTGTTTCTTTATGAAGTAATGAATATATATTTATATATATATATATATATATATATATATATATATATATATATATATATATATATATATATATATATATATATATATATATATATATATATATATATATATATATATATATATATATATATATATATATAAGATCGTATTTTCCATTCATTCTAGTTCTAAACCTTCTAAGAGCAGGTTGTTCAATGAAAGTTCTATTGGGTGATTAAGTAAATCGCATCATGCATTTTTCGAAGGAAAACTAATCAAAGATCACTTAATTCTCTGTTTCCATATGTTGGCAATACATTCACGAGCATTCGGAGTATATGCGTACCCCTTCGAACTGTCCCGCGCGAAAAGCTGAAAAAAGAACCTCAACTTTTCATTCAATTTTAATATATTGGAACTAGCCATAAATAATTCTAAATTCGATTTTTTCATTAAATTCTTCCGTAATTCATGTAGTAAGTACTATAAAAGTACAATCTTCGGATTTTCAGATTGTGATTGTTCAACAATAACACAATATTTTTTATCAAACAAAATGTCAATAAGGTTATAGACTTTATAGGTTAGAATAGTCAATTATCTCTTTAATCCAATAAATTCCTGAGATTAGTTTGAACCACTGTTAAACTAGGTTTATCTCATGAACCTTTATTGAGAAACTGACACAGAGCTGGTAAACCTGATTCATTAGATATCCCCCATTGAAAAACCGGCCCTATGTCAATTAGGAGGGACCAAAGAAATACATAAGAGCATGAAATTCCTATATTAAAATTGCGGTAGTGAGAAAAAACATTCGAAACCGTCAAATAGCACCACCATAACATCAACTGAATCCATACGTATCTAAATAATTTCAATATTATAATTAATTCCGGAGTGGTTATGGTGATGCGCATTGCTGGAAAATCCTTGAAATGCTTGAAATTTCGACATGAAAATTGCGATGCAAAAATCATTTGAAAGTCTCTACTGTGCACTTCTCTTATACTCTTATATTAACATATACCCCGTACCAAATTTCAACTTTATACCTCAATCAGCAGAAACTGCGGAGGTGCGCCAAACCTTAAAAACCACAGGAAAAAGCAAATACATGAAACCTCTAAATTAAAATGGCGGTGGTTAAGGAGAATAGTCGAAACAACAATAATGTTCAAATGATTGGGTAAAAGTTTGTTATATACTGAATAAGAAAAATTAATTATTTCAATACTTAACCTAGAAACCCAATCATTCGAAATATAGATAAACAGAACTAAGATATATACATATATATATATATATATATATATATATATATATATATATATATATATATATAATCACTAAAATATTATATTGAATAGTCAGCATTCAGCATATTCATATTAATCAAAATCATATTATTTTATGCACCTACCTTCCTTTCAACCTACATTATATAATATAATTTATTAATTACGATAGAAGGTATTTACATTTACTGCATTTATTCATTTCAAGATTTGTGGCAACGCTGCGGAGGCATGGAAAGGTATAGTCTCAACGTTCATTATGCCTGCCACAGAAAAGCAAACAACGGTGCAAATACTCCGAATGAATACTTCATTGCAATAGGAAAGCAAAACACATGTAAATGGCAACACCGATCGAGACCCAGTCTTATACAATGTCGACCAATCACAACTATAGAATTTCGCGTAACATCGAGTGAATTTGTTGGAAATCGTAGTGTGATCGTATTGTCTAATGGCCGGCGTGTTTACTTATATAGCTCGCTTGGTTACTGAAGTTACCAAGCTAGTTAGTCGAGTATGTTAGGTACGCTGGCTAGTATTTGGGAGGTCTCGGGTTCAAACCCCGGGGCCGACTGATCTGCCATGAGTTTTTCTCAGAGGTTTCCTTATGGTAATGTAAGTCACTGCTCGCAAACTCATAAGGCGAATGCTGGGCCAGTATTAATCCTCTGAACCTTACCCACACTTCCTATGTTCCATAAATATCCCGTCTCACCTATCCTTAATGCACTTGTACATACAAGTGTATCCTCTGATCTGGCTGAAGGAGTTAATCCCAAACTCAAGCTGCCCGCCTCCCTGACACATACTTGAGGGAGGAATGAAACAAGTGTGTTTCCTTTTTACTGAAGTTAATTTCAAAAATTTCAATGGTGACTTAGTGGAATATTTTTTATCCCATAACTTTAGTGCACTAAGTTATGAGGATAAAGTTTTGATAAAAACATTGCGACCTACCCCTGAATTAAACAATTTGGTGCAGCGTAACAGAAAACAAAACCGCGGTTTTAATTCACGGAATTATGAGAGACATCCTTGCCTAACCGGATCACAGGTAAAAAATAAATTATTTTGTTGGCAGTGTTTACTTTTTACTAGTGAAAATGTCTCTGTTTGGGGCCGCTTAGGATTTGAGGATTTAATTCTATACCTAGTTGAAAGTGAGGAATTTTTCACCGATAAAGTAACTTTAAATACAGCACGCGGATTAATATCTTACTTACAAGATAAGGAATTTATATATTTTTTGAACATCTTTAAATTAATTTTTGAACAAATAGAAATAGTTTTTCAAATCTTACAGCACAAGTTTTCAGATGTAATTTACTCACGAAATCAGCTCAAGTTTCTTTTGGAAAAAATTTTAGAATTTCGTGCAGAAGTTTATTTTAAAAAACTATTTTCTGTATTTCAAACTACTGATGATACGACTCAATTTAGCCCAAAACGAAAGAAATTCAGTTACGCAGATATGGAGCTTCACTATAAGCAAATATTTAATGAAATTTTGGATACTATTAGGGGTCAAATAGAAATAAGGTTCTCTGATATGAAAGAACTGCATTTCTTCGACTTACTCAATGAAAATTTGTTTACCGGATTTTCGGCTAATTTTCCAGATAACCTTTTGGAAAATTTATGTCAAAAATACACTTTTTTTGATAAGGTGGCCATAAAAAGTGAACTGTGTGTTGTTTATAATGACAATGAAATTTTGGGGCAAAATGAAAATCATGTGGGGACTATTAAATACCTTTTTGATAATGATTTGAATCAAGATTTACCCCAAGTTTATAAACTCTTATGTCTAATTGTTTCTATCCCGGTGACATCGGCTTTCGTAGAGCGCTCGTTTTCCACTCTTATTAAGAGAATTAAAACTTACTCACGAAATTCAATGAGCCATGATCGTTTGAAAAATATTAGTTTGTTGTCTATTGAAAAGGAATTGGTAAAACTTTTGGCGAAAGACGAACAATTTTATGAGGATATTATAGATCATTTTGCTAACGTTAGAGATCGCAGAATCCCGCTAATCTTCAAAAATATAAATAACTTTTTATTTGCTCTCACCAGCTGTTAACAAATTCGTTAAGTAGGTAGGTACCGATTTTGTGAAAGAAAAAAAAATTTGATGAATAGATGTATTGATTAATTGGCTGAGAAGAGTTTTTGTGAATATTGTAAATAGGAGTTGTAGGTCTCAAGGTAGACACTCGAAAGTGAAAACAAATTAATAGCTTAGGGTGCTTGTTTTACTTTGATTTTCTTTAAATTATAAGGCGGTTGACCTTGAAATCCTGAAAATTTTCGCCTATGGTGTATTTTTTAACACCTCTTGTAGCCTCCCCAAACCAAAACCTCACTAGCCGCCACTGATATATATATATATATATATATATATATATATATATATATATATATATATATATATACATATATACATATATAGATATATATATATATATATATATATATATATATATATATATATATATATATAAAGTAAAAGGGTTTTATGTGTTTTCGTTGATTTGGCGAAGGCATTCACGAGCTATCAAATGTGGCGTACCTCAGGGTACTGTCTTAGGTACATTACTATTTGTTATATATGTCAATGATCTGTTGCTGGCGAATGACATCAGTGATTCAATTATATCTTTTGCGATATCATTTATTCCGAGGAAGACAATAGGAATGCGATAAAAATGGCTACACGCAGGGACTTACAATATGTAATACTAGTTCTAGTAATATGAGACTAGTTCGACTTTTTGCTTTAACTGAATTCTGAGAAGACCAAATTTATACCCTTCTGTTCCTATGCTAACCATCTTCCTCAGTTTGAACCTTTTGATTTTGGTCGAGATCGTATACATAGTGTTCATCTATTAAATATTTAGGAATATATCTGGACTGTCATTTGAGGAGGGCTATACACATCGGTGAAATACACAAGAATTTGAGGAAAAAATTATATAAACTGAAAATGTTCAGTGATATATGAAATAATGGGAGGAGAAATTTATTTTACTACTCGCTGGTATAGTACATTCTGCAATACGGCATCTGATGTTGAAAAGCACTGAACAATAAATATTATACAGCTCTAGGAAGGTTGCAGAAACGCATTTTGAAAATCTTTTTTCAAAAACCTATCAGATATTCAACCGAAAAACTCTAGGTATACAGAGCACAAAATTCTTGACCCGAGGCAGCTATATCTTAATTGTATAGTATTAAATATTTCGAGGAATTCACACATTTTGGATTTATTATACAAGACGACAAATTCACCGAATTGCAAATATACTGAAATATATAAGTCTAATGTAAAGAAATCTATCATTAATACAGTACCGAAGATTAACAATGTGATGCCTGATTATGAATATATATATATATATATATATATATATATATATATATATATATATATATATATATATATATATATATATATATATATATATATATATATATATATATATATATATATATATATATATATATATATATATATAAATGAGCGCGTTTTCCTGGTTAAGCGCTGCTGGTGAAAATTTTAAATTTATTTCTAATGCTAGTTTTAATCAATTTTTTGAATAAGTCTGTTAATATCTAAAAAATAATTAAATTATAATTATTGCTTCTTGTTCAAAAAATATTGAACATAATAATGTGCCTGCAAAACAGAATTTGAAAATATTCTAAAAAATGCATAAGAAGACGTCGAAAAGTTTGGATTTGAGTTGGTGATGCCGCGCCTAGCATCAAAACAGATTATCCGAGAAAATCATCCATCAATGTCATTGGGCCAGTATTATCGAAGAGGCATTTTCATTCCATATCTAGAAGCTTTACTTCAGTCTATATCGATCTAGAGCATCGATTTTCAGAAAAAAATTCGAAAGGATACAACTTACCTGACCTTCATCCAAAAACCAAAGTTTTTTAGAGGTAGCAGCCGCTATTCAAGAATTCTACGGTGATCATTTGGATAACTTTCTGTCAGAGGCACAAACCTGGTATGAGATGTGGAAGTTATCTGAACTTACTCCTCCAGAAATCGAAAAATTAAAATATATCGACCTGCTCAAATTTTCATTGGGCAATATGCCATCTGTAACGGAAGCAATCAAAATTGGATTCACTCTTGCAGCCACAACCTGTACCGTTGAGAGGTCCTTCATCACATTAAGAAGAGTCAAGCCATGGCTAAGATCGACTATGAAGCATGATAGAGTTTCCGGACTTATTGATGCAGTAATTAATAAATATGGGCTTCGCCCCAGAATGATGCAGTTATTGTTCAAAGAATAAGTAACTTGAAAAAATATGTTTATATTTTGAGTTTGTTCTCTGGTTGTGTATTTGTATTGACAACATGTTTTGATATTTTATATTTTTCGAAAAATAAATGTACTGTTTTGAATTTGTTGTAATTTAACTTGTTTTTCGCAATATCCCAGGGGGGGCAATGCCTATTTTGCCCCCTCCCCCATCTTGCCGGCGCCCATGTATATATATATATATATATATATATATATATATATATATATTATATATATATAATTATATAGATATATATATATATATATGTGTATATATATAAATATATATAAATATATATATATATATATATATATATATATATATATATACAGTTTTGTCTCTTCCATAAGGGCACTCGGGGCACGTGCCCAGGGCCCCCGGCTTGATAGGGGCCCCGCCGAGGCCTCAATTTCTGACTTCGTCATTTACAAAAAATCTGGGCAACCAGTTTAAAAAAAATTTTTGTTTGTTTTTATATTTTTATCGTTTACATGTATTATCAAGGCAGATGCAAAACTAAAATTATCTAGCGGTCACCTACGTTACCGGTATCTGTAGCTAGGGTTATGTTCAGATTTACCTACCCACCGAGTTGTCCAATTTTCTATGCAGAATCTATGAAAATCGGTCTCTGCGCAGGAAACTACTTAGCCGCAACAATTTTTTAGTTACAAGCAAGATTGGAAGCATATAAGTAACTCAATGATGGAGCATGAGGACAGTTCACAGCACAGGCAATCAATGATGAATTATATCGCACGAAACAAAACTACTGATGGGCAAGTTGATAGTGAGTTGCTTTCCTAATATGATGCACAGGTTGATTATTGGAAGAACGTATTAAAAGGATCATCTCAGTCGTGAAATTTTTGGCCTCTAGGGGACTTGGATTTCGTGGAGATGATGAAATTTTGGGGTCTCAAAATAACGGGAATGATTTGGGAAGCTTAGAACTAATCAGTTAGTTTGACCCTTTTCTTGCTAATCCTATGAAAAACTACGGAAATCGCGGAAAAGGGAGTACGTAATATTTGTCTGCGAATATTTGCAATGAATTTATTAATATAATGGGACAGCAACTGTAAACGACAATTATTAACGAACTAAAATGTGTAAAATACTGCTCAATCAGCGTGGATTCTACACCAGATCTCTCCCATGCTGACTAACTGACTTTCATTGCTCGATACGTAAAAGACGGAGAGCCTATCGAGAGATTATTGCAATTTATATCTATGGAGGTGCATAAAGCTCAATACATAGTAGATACCGTCTTAAACTTTTTGAAACACCTTGATATTCCAATAAAAGATTGTCGCGGACAGAGTTACTATAATGCAGCAAATATGGCTGGAAAGTATTCTGATCTTCAGGCAAGAATAAAAGAAAAATGTGAATTTGCTATTTTTGTCCCATGTGCTGCTCATTCGCTGAATTTAGTAGGTGTTCAAGCGGTTTAAGAAGCAGTTGTATACTTTCAACTAATCCAAGATCTATTTGATTTTTTTTCGGCTTCAACCAATCGATGGAAAATTTTGACAGAATGCCTAGGTGCAAATAAAGTTCTGAAGTATCTCTCCGAAACCTGATAGTCTACACGAGCTGATGCTCTTAACGCTCTTAAAAATGGTTATAATCATATTTCCGAAGCTTTAACATCAATTTCCAGAAACACCGATCAACCAGGAGAAACAAGAAAGAAAGCTCGATGCCTTGCCAAAAAAATGGAAAAATTGGAGAACAATCTCCTAACAGAGATATTAAATGATCTTTTGTGAATCATCAATAAAGCAAGCCTAAGTTTACAGAGTACCATGACAATGGACGTTGCAAAAAAAGTTTTTGCATTTCTTGCCGATTATATCAGTAGCGTACGCAGTAATTTCGATCAGTACGAATCGGCTGCCAAAGAAAAAAATTAAATGCTGACTATAAAGATAGTTCTCAAAGAAAGGGAATTCGCAGCAGATGCATTTCTTTTTTGGAAGGACCATCAGAGACTGTACAGTTGAAAGGCACAGAAAAATTTCGTACAGAAACATTTCTTCCTATATAATCGATACATTGGGTGCTCTTTTGAAGCAAAGTTCGGAATCATATAAGGATGTTGACAAACGTTTCAGTTTTTTTCTCAGCTAAAAACAATCGATTCTGGCCAGTTGACAAATAAATGCAAAGAATTTGCAGAATTCTATCACGAAGACACTAACGCTGATAAGCTCAAATCGGAATGTTTTCATTTAAGGCAGTACTTGAAAAACCTTGTAAATGAATCGGCGGACTTTAGTATCTTAGCCCTACATACTCTAATCAAAGCAGATAAATTAGAAGAAATTTTTGCGATTGTGGAAGTCGCTACAAGGATATTTCTTTGCTTGATGGTCACCAATTGTAGCGGGGAGCGCTGATTTTCACGGCTTAAAAGAATCAAAAATGAATTACGAACGTCTATGCTACAAGAACGTCTTACCAATGTGTCAATCATGTGCATAGAAAGTGATATCCTTCAAGAATTAGACTTTGAGGACATAATAGAAGATTTTGCATAACAAAAATCAAAATCATATAAACATAATTTCAATTCTCAGAATAATCAATAGTTCACTCACAATCGATTTATATTAAGCTAGCCATAACAACCAATAAAATCACTTAATAAAGATACAAACTGATGTTATCCTTCACATTTTTTTCATGTCCTAAAAGGGCCCAAAACTCCTCATGTGCCCAAGGGCCCCGAGATGGTCTAAGACGGCCCTGTATATATATATATATATATATATATATATATATATATATATATATATATATATATATATATATATATATATATATATATATATAATCTTCTGATAATTATTAGCAATAACAGGCTTGTTGAATCTTAAAAAACTCGATTTTATTAAAAAGTTGACGTTTCGCCACGACATTCGTGGCTTTATCAAAACTTTTGAAAAAATTGAAATTTCTTTGACATTTATTGATTTGAAAAAATTTGAATAGAAACAGACTACTCTGTTTCACTAAAATTTTTCGGCTGTGGCCGTTCTTTGTTATTTATTACGTGCTATTCAGTCCAATATTAACATTCAAATCTGTTATTTTTCATCATTTGTCACAAAAAAAGAGTTTAATAATCGGATATATAGACAAAGCACTTAAACTTACTTCACCTACACACAGACATGAAACATTACAAGATGTCCATAAATTACTCATAAAAAACGATTACCCAATAAAACTTATACAGAAAATCACTAAAAATAGAATTCATTAACTTTACAACACATTAGAAACATCAAAAAAAATAAATATTAACAAAAAATATATTCCTCTTCCATATATTCCTCACCGCACAAAATCAAATTAAACAAATATATTTTAAATTAAAAAGTAAAACACCTCTTCTGCAAAAATCTCATCTTGTTTATAGTATACCCTGTAATAATTGTAATAAATCATATATAGGACAAACTTTTCAAAATTTAGGAGAAAGATTAAAAGCACACAAATATACCAGAACACAAACCACAGCACTAATAAAACATAAAAACAATGAGAATCATACTTTCAACTTTGATAGCACAAAAATTTTAGAAATAGAAAAAAAACAAAAACGCAGAGAAATTTTAGAAATGGTACATATTCAAGTCGTAAATGATAGAACAGATATCAAACATTTGAGTTCAATATACGCAGATTTAATTCTTTAATTTTTCTAAGAAACAACATAAATCAAAACAAAATAATCAACAAACAAACTCTAACCACAACAACTCATCTTCTTAGACAAAATCTAAACATCTAGAATTTTCAATTTTTCTAAAAAGAAAGTACAGTTTAGAACATGTGACCTCCAAAATCACAAGTAATGTCTTTTTAAAGACAACAATCAAATATTTTAAACCTATTTTGTACATTACGTGGGTGAAGGTTTCTGTGGTTCCCTTCCCATCTAATATCAACAGACCTGTCTGTTTATATTGGACTAAAAAGCACGTAATTAATAACTGAAGACGACCACAGACGTAATGAAAAATTTTTGAAAAAAGATAAATAGTACCCTATTCTTTGACTTTTCAAAATCAAAATAATTTGAACCTATTTCGAACATTACGTGGGTAAAGGTTTCTGTGGTTTCCCTTACCATCTAATAATAACAGATTTGAATGTTAATATTGGACTGAATAGCACGTAATAAATAACAAAGAACGGCCACAGCGGAAAAATTTTAGTGGAACAGAGTAGTCTGTTTCTATTCAAATTTTTTCAAATCAATAAATGTCAAAGAAATTTCAATTTTTTCAAAAGTTTTGATAAAGCCACGAATGTCGCGGCGAAACGTCAACTTTTTAATAAAATCGAGTTTTTTAAGATTCAACAAGCCTGTTATTGCTAATAATTATCAGAAGATTAGAAATAGTTCACAGGCAACAACAATTCGAATAAATATATATATATATATATATATATATATATATATATATATATATATATATATATATATATATAGATATATATATATATATATATATATATATATATATATATATATATATATATATATATATATATATATATGTATATATGTATATATGTAGATAAATGATGAGTTAATATCAGGAAATATGACATCGCAGTCTATTTCTAGTGCGCATATTCATGAGTATAGCGGAGGACAAATTGGCAATGATGAGGTCTCAGTTCGTTAGCGCGTTAATTTCCCTCGTGATACGCATTACCAGTGAAAACGGACGATCTGCCCGTCCCCTTGAGAAGGATCTCAACACGTATTTCGATTTTAATTACATTAGAGGATGTTCATTCGTGTCTGAATGATCGATTCTGATGTAAGAATTCTATCCATAATTTTTTTATTGAGGATAACAGAAGTTGCGCTACTGGAGTTTCATATATTAAAAAAAATATTTTTTAATGATACATATAGGTATAAAGTCAATAAAAAGAATATAACTTCATCAATTTGAAAATATACATCATAACACGGAATAGAAAACGACGAGAGGCGTAGTTGTATAGATACTCCATATCAAATGAGCAACATTCAATGCGAACTCAGAACTTACAGAAAAAGAATAGTAATCATGTTTCTCAAAAGTAGGTACTATTTCCTTCGACGATGGCCGCTACATCTGACGAGTTATTGTATTCAGATTTAACAAGCACATGCGTTGTTCTCGATCATTCATGCAATTATTTAGATCAGTCGGGGAATTCTATAAAAGCAAAATTGATTATTAGCGTGTATTTTCTGGCCTCAGCTATCTCCTGAATGTCATCTGGATCTTTCAGAACATGGTATAAGGTAATAAATTGTCGACCGGTTTGCTTCAACGCACAAACATTGGTTTTTGTATTAAATCAACAAATGCAAAATATATTTTGCAAGAAGTTGACGGAAATAGTTCGGTCAAAGCGATGTACTTTCGAATTATCAGTTTTTTCGTGAAGTCATACAGCAATATTTAAAATGGTTATTTCAGGGAAAGCATATATTGTCGTATTTTTCCCGAATGTAATAGACTATGGAATGCATATATATATATATATATATATATATATATATATATATATATATATATATATATATATATATATATATATATATATATATATATATATATATATATAATATATATATATATATTTATATATATATATGTAAATATTATATATATATATATATATATATATATATATATATATATATATATATATATATATATATATATATATATATATATATATATGTATATATATGTATATATAGATGTATATATATAGATATATGTATATTATCGGAGTACTCTCAACTTTCAGAAGAAAATTGAACAATCATTTCATGTTTAATGTATGTACTATACATATTTTATATATAATATATTAACAAAAATTTTATGAATTCAGAATCTTCTGTATTGTGGGTTATTTTAGCTCTTTCTGTTTTCAAAATTCTCTTTATTATTTTGTTGTGTTTATGTAAACTTTAATGAATTGTGCATCAATAAATACATACTTAATCACTTACTCGCGTATAGGTATAGAGGAACAACTTTCCGGAAGTAAATTAATTTTTGGTTCAATCAGAGGCGCTCCGTATAATATGATCATGGATATTTTCAATAAAAAAATAAGAAAATGTTTTTCTCGACAGTGTTTTATTATGTAATACAAAACATTTCTGAGCTGTTTCCAAGTAGAAAATGAGGGAAACTTTATGCGTAAAAAGTTCAATATTTTGTAATAGTAATTTATGTACCAAGTGCGTTATATAGATCCTAACGCCCGATGGGTGTTAGGGCGTTATAATGAAAAGATTTTGAAATCGGTTCATAGCTCCGATACTTTCCAGTGTCCTTCTCATAGTAGACATGTCATTTGTTGATATTTCGACGTTTATGAATATTGTTGTCATCATATTTGGTAAATGTCATCGCTGCTTTCTTTGTGTAGTATTATAGAAATAATGGAATAAAAAATGAATTTACCCAAGAATATCATAGAAAATGCCAATAATTCATCGCCGGAGAAATCCAGAGTCGTATACAACAAGGATTATGAAGTATTTAATCAATGGAATATGCTTAATTTCTCCTCGTACAATGAGCGGGCGTTATGATCCATAATGCCCGCTCATAAAGCCCTATGGCATAATGAGTGTATTCAACCTTATCTAAAGTAAAATCAACAAATAATATACAAAAGAAAAATAAAATTACATAATTTGTTTACCTAGTATGATACGTATATATTACAAATTGAAGCATACACATATAGAAATGAATCGAAAACGGACTATGGTTATATGAACTTTCAACATTCAAATAATGCACAAATGAATCTTCTTAATTCTTGAGATTCAATTAGAAAACATGCTGTATACATACATAATGATTCAAGTTTCGTGTTGGAAATCGATGGGTTATATCATTTTAGAAGTTAAGATCAAGAATTCAATAATTAATTATGTTATTAATAATGAATTTCACAGTCTTTTCATTGAATGTTTCCATTGGAAGTTAAAATTGATTGATGTAATAAAATAATGTTTCTTTTGAGATAAACTCCCATATCTGCACTATAGCTTCAAGGAACTAATAGCTATGTCTTTGGTGAACAATAAGATGGGTACAGCCAATAAAACTGCAATAAGACATGATATTCTAGAAATTATTTGATTCACATAGACAAATTGGTAAATTTAGTAAGACCATAGAGACATTTGAAGCAGAGAAGAAATTGATATGCCCGCTTAGTTTTTTCGAATCACCTAATCCAAAAATATCCAGCTTACGGCAAACAAAAAAAGTCTCTATATATGTACAATTCATTTCAACGTATTTATTCAAGGTCTGAGAGCCCGGCCAGCCACTGGTTACTTATTATTTTGTGCAAATATAAAATCGGTTTTCCCGAGGGGAAATGTCGTCGGAATTAGAGTGAGACCTCGGAGTAAACAACACGTACGCCTGTGCTGGCTGTTTTTTCATTTTTCCGAGAGATTAATATTTTCGGACACACTAATGGCTGCTGTCGCTGACTATATATCACTTGTTTCAATCTAGGACTCGTTTTATATAACCCTCCTCTCCTCCTCTATGGCTACTCTTGTTTCCGCAGTTTCGTAGGCGAACAGTGGCGGATTGAGCTTATCTACTTTGAATTCCTTATTACACTGTGATTATCATCACAAACTTCTGTTGTAACGCTCCACCGTGATTGCAGTTTCAGAATGTGTGACTTAATGATAGAAGTATAATAATTTCCTCTTTTTTTGGTCTTATTTTCACGAAAATAACTTGTAGCGCGGAAGCATGCATGTATATATATATATATATATATATATATATATATATATATATATATATATATATAAATATATATATATATATATATATATATATATATATATATATATATATATATATATATATATATATATATATATATATATATATATATATATAAAGTTCGGTTATCGACGGTTATATAAAATTTAATACGTAGATTCAAGTAGTTCTTTTGGACGATATAAATTTTTTGCTCTGTTTCCGCCATTTGGATGTATAGATTTCTTATTTGTTTATGGTGTTTGCGGATTTGTGCACTGGCGTAGCTGATCTAGAAAAATCTCAATGTTGAGTATTTGCAATGTAGCGGTTTCAGCTATTTTTCCTAACTGCCTCTATTTTAAATTCATGTTTTTTCATGGTTTTCCAAATTTCTGCTGATTAAGTTATATAGGTTAGAGAGTTAGACAGTTGAAATTTAGTACGTGTAGGTTTCATCTGCTTTCTTTTATCGTCGAAATTTTTATGTTGAAATTTCAAGAATTGTTGAGAATTGTCGATCATTGCGCATCTCTGCAGCCACTCCAAATTCAGCTGAATGGCTAAAAATGTAGACGTGAATTCGGATGACGTTAGAAAAGATTTTTGACAAGTAAAAATATTTTTTCGTTTATGTCAAAAGTAGCGGCCATTTTGTTCAATGGTATGACCAACATATACCAAGTAACAGAATCTATTGTTTGCATGATTCATTTTGCTAGGACTGTATATAAATTGTTACCGCCGTTTTTCTTTGTTTCTTATATTCTAGAACGGTCAATACTTCATTGAAACGATCCACAAAGGTTATATCTTTGGGAGAACATACTACTATATCTCAAAGATATATTGCCAAAAAGTATGTTGTGAGTTAGTAACATATATAGCAAAAGAGAATAGAAGAGAACAACAACTGCAAAAACGGGGGGAAAGTGAAATTTATCCTAGATAAATGAGCTAAGAACTTCAGCAAGACTAAGAATACGCTGAGGTTGATATCTACGATTCTACAATATGAAAAATTCTTATATGATGAAAGATAAAACAATGTGACAAATAAAATAAACCTTAAAAATAGAAGAAGATAAAACATGTAGGAAAATAATATATATTCGATTATATCTATAATACCATTACCCGCAAAAAAAGGAAACACATTTAATATCATTGTGAGCAGATTGATACTTCTTCGAAATAGAATGAATTAAAACAAAATAATGCATCTAACAGATACAAATAATGAAATTTTCACAATTTTGAAGTATTTTCAATATAATATTTGTATATATCGATGCAGTGGCTCCGTAGCTTAGTCGTTGAACTACTGAACAGAAGGTCGGCAGGTCGAATCCCTGCCGAACCAACGAATTAATGCGAAGTCACCACTCGGAAGGCAATGGCAAACCACCCAGAAATTTTGCCTTGTAAAGTTGTAGAGCCTCTCTATAAAGAATTTCGGAACCGTCGTAAAACTGTAGGTCCCTTCCATTCGTATATCACTGTATCACGCATAACACGAATAGTTGTAGAGAGGTCGCCTGCACCCGAAACCGCGTAAGGCACTTGAAGAAGAAGATATATATATATATATATATATATATATATATATATATATATATTTATATATATATATATATATTATATATATATATATATATATATATATATATATATATATTTATATATATATATATATATATATATATATATATATATATATATATATATATATATATATATATATATGTATGAATGTATGTATATGCAGAGTTGTTAAGAATGAAGCGGAAACAGACCTGACTCCATTCCCTTCTCTAATTTCCGAATCTTGCCTGTTCTTTACTCCGATATATTATGAAGTTTCCATTTTATCCGTAAGAAGAAAATATGATACCAAAAAACTTGACATGATTTATACCAATTTTTCAACAAAATGTGTTGTTACAAGTGATTTTTATGACATATAAAATGTCATTTCAAAGTTTTTATCGTTGAATTCCACCGAAGTAAGCTTTTGCGGAAGTCAGATTGAGTGAACTTTTTAGTGGGTTTTACATTGTTTACATCGAACATCTACTCGGTATAAGGAATCCCGCAAATTTCTGGATGCGTCCACTTTATGACTTCAATGTTCTCGTAAAGAGACTGCTTCTCCTTTTTCATATGACGCTTATTTATGACTGCGCTGCGTTCTTTGTGAAAAGATACATCAATTAAGACATGGCTGAATTGATCAAGTAGGCGAAATCTATATTAGTAATTTAATAAAGGCAATATGATATATATACGAGTTGTGTTTTCAATTTTTATTTAGCATTTCTCGAGCCTTCGGAAATTTATTTTTTCCTTCTTCAGGAGCTACAAAGAAATCATAAAGACTATTGGGTAATTAGATAGTAGATAATTTGTAAATATTATAATCAATCATCCACTTCGAGATCATACGCAATCTTTAATGATAGACTGATATATTCATATATTTCCATTTCTCTATGTTATCTTACTAAAATTTTTCAAACGATAATACTTACGTGACTTCGTCATCGCTATACTCAACTTTTACTGAATCCCCTGCACCATTTATTCTTAATTGATGAAATATAAACAAAAAGCAAATAAGAACACAGCTTATGCACCAGCCTAGCAGCGCTGTCGTGTCAGTAGTGTAGAACACAGTTTTAGGCATATCTTTCATTCGGCAAGTTTCTAGCTAGAGCAGGCATGTCAAAGCCGCGGTCCGCATGTGGTCCGCCTAGAAGTTGCCAGTGGCCCGGCATGGTTGGTATATTTAAAAAAATTATTTCCATACAATTTAAAAATAATTGTTTATCATTTAATCTACAAAAGATTTTTTCCAATACATCATATTTTGTTATAAGTGTCACAAAGTGATACATTTCATAAATAAATTTATCACTTTGACATTCATAATAAAATATTATGTCTTGGGAATATATAGAGATATTTAAAGAATTACAATACAATTTTTAAATATCGCGGGTAAAAGCGACATAGTGTACCTCTTGAGTGAAATTATATTATTAGAAAATTAATTCCATAAAAGATTTTCGGATTTCAAGAAATGCGAAAATCGGTTTCACCTATTTCCTCCTCTTTCAATTGATTGTAAAATTGACAATTTACAACTGGAAATTTCATTCATGCAGTTTTATTTATCTCATGGTGTTTTGAAGAGACAGTTTTGTTTCATTACTTACACATTATTTTGTATGTAATTATCTTGTTGATAAAATATCTATTTGATTTAAATTGTAGTTTTTTTTTGGTAATGCTGCCCTCGGCTTTTATGTAATAATTGATGTGGCCCTTGGTGGTAAATGAGTTTGATATGCCTGGTTTAGAGTATAACGTGCAATAAAAAACTTCGTTCCAAAAACATTATCCGAATACAGTTCTCTTTTTGTCATAAAAATATGATGCTCTCTTTCAAAACATTTCAAAGAGCTTAATTATCCTGTACATGCAATCTTTCATTACTTGAAACCTGCTCTTCTAATGCAGTTCGCTGCGATAGAGTAAAAAAAACTCTATCGCAGCGAGCTGCATTAGAAGAGCAGGTTTTCATAACGTATCCAGTTAAAAAAATATATATTCATTGAATTATGATTTTTTTCCAAATAAAGAAAAATGCGCCCTATAATGTGTAAGCAATATTTACTTCTTCCTCGGGGGATCAACCAATTCGTATCAAAACCAATCACATTCAAGGTATCATAGGAAACTACGTACTTACAAACTTTCAACCCTATTTCTACAAAAATTGCGCCCTTTATCGTGTAAACAAGATTTATTTCCTCCTCCGGGGGGTCAACCCTCCAACCCATTCATATATAAATAAATTGCATCCAAGATATCGTACGAAACTACCTACCTACAAACTTTCAACCCTATGGTACCAAAATTGCGCCTTCTATCGTGTAAACAAGATTTATTTCCCTGGGGGGTCAACCCCCCAACCAATTCGCATTAAAATCTATCCTATTCAATACATCATACGAAACCACCTACTTTCAATCCTTTTGCTCCAAAATTACACCCTTTATCATGTAAACAAGATTTATTTCTTCCCCCAGGGGGTCAACCTCCCAACCAATTCGAACCAACACGAATTCCATTCAAGAAATCATCGAAAACTACCCAGATACAAATCTTCAACCCTATTGCTACAAAATTGCGCCTTCTGTCGTGTAAACAAGATTTATCCCCCCCCCCACAGGGGTCAAATCCCATCCAAGATATCATGCAAAACTAACTATTTACAAACTCTCAACCCTATTGCTTCAAAATTGTGTCCGTTATCGTGTAAACAACGATAAAATACATAAGCACATACATACATACGAACATACATATATATATATATATATATATATATATATATATATATATATATATATATATATATATATATATATATATATATATATATATATATATATCAGTGGCGTAGATAGGGGGGATCAAGGGGATCAATCCCCCCCATGGGCCAACAAAAATTATAGTAGAATTGAATGAAATTCTTCGTATCTACGTGTTTAAGTATACATGAAATTTACTAAGCACTAGCACCTCTTTAGATATTATGTATCTGCAATTATATAAAAATCATCTAGATATGTTTTCGTGACGGCTATGCAATTGAGTATTGTATAATTTCCGCGCTTCGAACAGGCCGATCAATCAGGAGCCACGAAATAGTCGCTCGCTATAATTATGGAAAGATTGAGCACATGCAAAGTAAAAATCTATTCGTAATCTTAACATAATAGTAAATCAAGAAATTGAACCGTTTTTCTAATTTTAGGTAAAGTAACTAGTAGTTTTGGGCATATTTTATTCAATGTTTAATTAGTAGTTTAATCGATCACTATGAGCAAAAAACCTGCTTCAAAAAGTTCAAATGGCTCTAATGGAAAATTTTTATTTCGAAAGAAAGAAGTCAACCAAAATCTCCTCGCACTTCTTCTCTTTCTAAATTGTATACTGTACTTACTATCAAACAAAACTGCTTGATCTTTTATTTAATAGTATCTATAGTATTATATCTAAAGCACGAGCAGTTTCGTTCAATAGTATAGATAGTATAAAACTTTGAAAGAGAAGAAGTGCGAGGAGGTTTTGGTTGACTTGTACATTCGAGGGTCGTGACTTCTGCTTTTAGAAGATTTTCAATCAATATTTAATATCTCGAATATTTTTTGAGGTATAGAGTAGGTATCAAAATATGATTAACTTTCGGCTTTGATTGTCAATTTAATTACTCCATAATATTTTGAAGTTAATAAAACTTGTCGAGTTAGAAACAGTTTTCTTGTGATGGCGTTCAATCCATTTTTGGACTTATACATCATGGATCTTGGAGAAAGATTTACTAATCATGAGAATATAGTCTAGTCAACAAGTGCTTTTTTTGTTCAACTTTTTTCATGAGTCTCGGAAGAATATGAACAAGGTGTCATTCGATTCGAAATGGCATGTAGATATTTTTTGAAAAAAGTTATAATCAATTTACTGAAAGAAAAATTTATCTCAAAAACTAATTGATATTTTTGATATCTAAATAAAGATACAAAAAGAGGAGGATATTTTCTGAAAGAAAGTCTCCCGGTACTGTAGGATTAATATTTATAATTTTCTCTATGGGGTAAATATACGGCCGAAAACAGGTAATCTCGCTTGCGAAAGTAACGCCCATTTCGGACATTTTAACAATAAGTATTATTTAACTAAGTATATTACATATTAAATTAAGTAATGAAAAAGTTCAGGTTCTTAATGGATAGGTAAATGAACAATAATCCAGCCACAAAACATTTTCATCGCGATTTTTCAATTAGTTATGCAAAAGTTTTCTGCTGCTTGAACAAGAACATTGCAAGTGAGATAACTGCTAAACTATAGATCTGATATTTTCTCCTTTCTTGGAGCTAGTTTCGATAGACAGCAGAACAGATCATGGTTAAAAAAAATTTAAAAATTAAATTTTTCAGTTTTTTACTAACAATTTACTTAGTTGTAGAAATGAACACTTTAATTAAACATAACTTTTTTTTCTTAATTCTCTTATAAACAACGCATTCGTTTATAACAATTTTTTAAACAATAGGAGATGAATATTGAAAAATACCATTTCCTTGTAACTTCCGATAATAAAAAACGGATCATTAAAATTATAAAAATAATTTCATTTTAATGTTGCAAAACTACGTAAATTGTTAATAAACAACAGAAAAATTGAAATTGTTTTATTTTTTCAACAAGGATTTACTCTGAAGCCTTATAATAATAGCTCCAAAAATGAAAAAAAATCTCAGATCTATAGTGAACAGTTGTCAAACTCACAATTTTCATGTGCAAGTACTAAAAAATTGTTAAATAACTATTGCATAACTATTTGAAAAATCGCTATTATCGCCAGATTACTGCTCATTCACCGATTTAGTAACTGTCTTTTTTTTTCCTTAATTTTCATATTTATTATGGTTGAATAATGTTTATTGTTGAAGTGTCCTCAATGCTCGTGACTTGCCCAAATCAAATAACCCGTTTTCGGTCGTATTTTTTACCTCTCTGAGAAAATATTGATGCTACAGTTCCTGAAGTTGAGTCTTTCTTTTGGGAAATTTAATCTTCTTTTCGAAACTTTCTTCAGATTTCAAAAATCTCAATTAATTTTTGACATTTGGGCAAAAAATCAAATCTCTTTTTTCAGGATTATGTTTATAACTTTCACAAATTTCGCGAGCGAATTTTTATTTTTCTCAAAAAACATGCCACTCCTAATCGGGAGACATATTTTGCTCATATTTTTCCGAGACTTGCGAAAAAATTAGAACAGAAAAGCACTTGTTGACTAGACTAAATGTATTAGAAAGATTTTCGGTGTTTTTCAAGCATGATTTATACGAAATTGACAAAGCATCTGATAAATTCATCAAAACTGATGAGTTTTATCAATAATTTCTTACTGCTATACCTGTTGTTCTCGTTAGTTGAGAGTGTGGTAGAAATTTTTTATTCATAGAGGCGATATAGGCCTAAAAATTCAATAAGAGAGCTGGATGATTGATAAGAATTGTTTTTTTTTAATATCATGTTGCTCGGAATATTAGCTACGTTGCCGGTATCGACGTTTGAAGCGAATAAAAACGATTCAAAGGAGCACGATAAAAGAAATGGACTTGTAATGACCCTTCTGAATATATGAAATTCATTGCAAATGAAAAATTAATGTTTGACCAATTTTTTGTTATAGAAAATTTTGGCTACTCATCGTGACAATGGAATCACAGCTGACGAAGTCATAAATGGATTGTCAAAAAACGCCGAAAACTAGATTTTCTGCTCTGATTTTCCCAAGAATATTTTCAATGATGTATATATCCAATTAAATATAATTCAATTTTTCACTGATTTTTAATTAATTTTTTCCAATTCAAATAATTTGAATTTTTTGCAATTTGTTTCAAATTTTTTGCCCATTTTGTACTACCTACATAAAAAATTATTTTTATCAACAAAAATAGAACTTTAGATAAAAAACTTATGAAATTTAGCAGTAAGTCATATCCCCCCCCTATCGCGAAAAGCTATCTACGCCACTGATATATATATATATATATATATATATATATATATATATATATATATATATATATATATATATATATATATATATATATATATATATATATATATATATACAGGTTTTTATCAACAAAAATAGAACTTTTGATAAAAAACTTATCAAATTTTGCACTAAGTCATATCCCCCCCCCCCTATCGCGAAAAAGCTATCTACGCCACTGATATATATATATAATATAATATATATTATTATATTATATATATATATATATATATATATATATATATATATATATATATATATATATATATATATATATATATATATATATATAGATATATGACATTGAGTTTTTGGTGCCAAGCATCATAAAAAGTCATGAAACGAAAAACTATCTTGGTCCTAGGTCCAACTTTGTTAATCGCACCCATTTTAATAAGCAGGATTTAAAAGTGAAAACCTGCTAACAACTAACTATGATTAAAATCATATAACTTTTCTAGTGAAAGTAATCTTCGTTGTTAAAATTATGTTATATTAATGAAATTGATAACCGACCTCGGACTAGCAAAAATGAATATATTGTATGTATTAAAAATCCCTTCATATTTTCATGGAAGTCCGTCCGGTAATATTAATTGAGATCTTCTCTGTGTTCTTCCGTCTACCACAAATTTCATTGGGAATTCTCGGAAGGGAACAACATCGTGTTTAGCATATATGAAAAGCAACTCACGGTTAGTTCGCGGTGGACACACGAAGAAGGCTAAAAAGAATTCTCATCACATCTCCATGGTAACGAGCTAGCCCGTGGCCCCCACATCCTCTCCTGTTTTGCATTGATCTTTAAAATTTGGCTTATGTTGGCTGTCGCCTTTAACTAGGGCATACTGCGAATTTAAATGGCCCGTAAGGGTGTGACTTCGAAATTTATTTCAAGTTATTTAAACGCTTCATATATTATTGATATTCGGATGAGTAACACTGTTGAGACTGAAGTGAAAGCATTTTATCTTGAAAATTAATTAACCAACTCTATTATCTTTCATAGTACAATAGAAGTTGCTTCACTGTTTTGATTCGTTTTCAGAATTTTTTTTTAAATTTTGTATTTCAAATTTGAAATTTTCATTGAATTCGGAAATTTATCACATAAATGCTCAAACTGTATACCCCTGTTGACCCTTGCATATGCAGAGCCTGTCTACGAAATACCTCTTCACATTTGCTAAAAAATCTGTAGTTGACTCCCGACATTTTGCCACAATACTTTTCTTACAACTTTCAAAACTTTTTAAAAAATTCTCCACTTCAGATACGATATATATATATATATATATATATATATATATATATATATATATATACATTATATAAATAAATATATATATATAAATATATATATATATATATATATATATATATATATATATATATATATATATATATATTTATATATATATATATATATATATATATATATATATGTATCTATTTATATATATTTATATATAATATATATATATATATATATATATATATATATATATGTATATATATATATATTTATAATATATATATATA